>QVAJ01000068.1:1656362-1688462 GCA_003546035.1 Mixornis gularis | reverse complement strand
ACTGAGCAGCCCAGAACTGGACACAGCACTCCAGATGTGTCCCCTGTAGGGTGGAGCAGAGGGGCAGGATCACCTCCTTCAGCCTGCTGGCCACACTCTTCCCAATGTACCCCAGGATACCATTGATCCTCCTTGCTGCAAGGGCACTGCTGGCTTGTGGTCGGCTTTCACCCACCAACACTCCCAGGAYCTTCTCTGCCAAGCTGCTCTCTAGTAGATTGACCCTCAGCCTGTGCTGGTACTTGGGATTATTCCTCCCCAGGTGCCCTTGTTAAACGTCACCAGGTTTCTCTCTGCCCAGTTCTCCAGSCTATCAAGGTCCCATTGAATGGCAACACAGACTTTAGGAGTATCAGMCATTCTACCCAGTTTYGTATCAGCAAACTTGCTGAGGGTGYGTTCTATTCCTTTGCCCAGGTCATTGATAAACAAGTTGAACAAGGCTGGATCTGGTACTGATCTCTGGGGAATGCCTCTGGTTACGGGTCTCCAACTGGATTCTACTCTGCTGATCATGATCCTGAGTTCTGCCATTCAAACTGTTCTTGAGCCTCCTCACCGTCTCTTCATCTAACCCACATTTCCTGACCCTACCTACCTACAAATAATCAGAAAACACACAGAAGTCAGAGAGGTATAAGCTGGAATTATAAGAAAAAAAGAGAAATAACATTTTTTGTTCCATCTGAAAGGTATTTAATCTTTCTCTGTTCTACCTCACAGCATATTAAATGTTTATATTTGTAGTTTTCCTCTTTGTTSTTGCCTATTTCATTTGTTGTTCTATTCCCCCTGTTTTTCCTTCATTCTCTCCCTGGTGGTAATAAACCTCAATGCAATCATTCCAGTAACTGTTGRTGTCATTTATAGTTCATAATCTTGCCATTCCTTTGTACTTCATCATATCYCCAGAGCCATGTAATGAAGGGGTCAGAAAAATTCCCTAGCAACAGATTCCTTGTCATTCTTGTCTTTCAGATCTCAGGAATAAGGACTGCTCCACACCAGGTCAGCAATTGAAGTCACTCTCTCAGTAATATTTACAACTTTAAGTCAACTGCTGTTTGCTGATCTGCATGAGAAGTAATCCTAGTCTACATCAATCTCCGGTGTCTGAGGCTATGTATTAGAGCCTTAATTACTCCTGATACTGTCAGCCTCACAGCTAGAAAGACATAAACAAGTCAGAGAAACTGAGCTGTCTTCTCACCTAAACAGAGAGCTGGCATATTTGCTYTTTTCCCACACAGGAACTGAAGCACACCTGCTGGAAGAGCATTTGCAAGCTGAGGAGTGGCAAATTCACTGTTCAGTTGAGAGAATACTGGATTCACAATAGGAAAATACAATCGGGATTCTGACACATACTTGCTTATAAAGTGAAAAATTGTGCTGCGCTTCTGCAAACATCACTCACTTAAATGTCCAAAATGTTGTTTACCTTTTTTTTACCTTTACTGAATTAATTTTTGAGCATTCAAATGTTAARAATGAAGCCCCTTTTCTTCTGTTTTTTGAGGGTTTTTTGACCAAGAAATAAATTAAGTGTGGGGATGTGCTTGTGCACATGATTTCAGTTCACAGTATCTTTCTGAGCTTGAGTTTTTTCCACTGAAATTGAGTATCAATGTGGCTGTAATAGCAGACAAAACAGAACAACATGACTTTTCCTCTTCATCTTGCTCTGCGGTGGATGGTATCACATTCCTCTTTAGCAGTCATTTTATTACTGTAATCTCACCCCATCCTTCCCTGAGGATTTCTGAGAGGATGCAGCCTTTAGATAATCTTCAGTAGTGAACCTAATAAACACTATTATGGCAAAAAAACAGAACCCTTCCTCTTACTCCCATTTTATCCCTGTAAAAAACCTATTCCTACCAAATAAAAAYTATGAAATGTAAGGAGGAAACATGATCTGGTGAAAGAATATTGGTTTTGTGTTACCATTCAGAGACTGACAAATCCATGATTTTTCATATTGGCAGTGCATCTTTTACTATGAAAACAAGATGTGATGAGTACTCTGAAGAAGAAAACTACTGTATCTTTCTTTTTTACTTTCATTTCAGAGGTGATGCATTTAATACAGGGAATGTGACCCATTAGCAAAGTACCCATTGGCACAGGTGGTGCCCAATGCAGTGTTCATGCTCACCACTTTGGGGGAGCTCAACTTTCTGTGGATAGAAGGCCATGACCTTGTTTTGTCAGAAGTTTTGTCAATCTTTAGATAATAAATGTGGAAAGAACTTCTGTATTGAAAAACAGTAGTCACTCACCTTTGAYTATGAAAGATGTATATAAGAAATATTGTTGTTAATAACAGTAAAGTTTAGAAGCTGCATCATCATTTTCCTCTTGCACAAACAGTAGTGGTTTCAAGTCCATGTGGTGTTAGCTGACTTGTTAACAGCAAAATTCTGTCAAATCTGAAGAACAAATGATTTTCTGAATCAGCTTTTCTTTTTTTTTTCTTAAGTTTACAAAGCTAAAGCACATATACTCTTTAAATTCAGAATCATAACTCAAGGGAAAGAGAAACTTTGATAGAGTTTCTGTTTCTAGGCAGTGCAAATAATCCTTGCTGCAAAAAAGCAGTTCTTCAACAAAAGGAAAATAACCTTAATAGTCTGCTGATTCATACACCCTCCTAGGAGGGGATAGATACCAAGGTCTCTATCTATTTCAAAGACTTCTCTGATCACCTTCTCACAGATGTCAGTGGTAGCAAACAATTCAATTGATTTTTTTATACAGATCCCAAACTTATGTTTTAGGCATGCTCTTAAAATAAGTCCAGGACTGTCCTGTGCAGGGAATGCCTATTCTTGAAATCCCAGCTRTTCTGAATGTGAAATGCATGCCAAGTTTTCCAGTGTTATCTTAACTATAGCGAGTGGGCAGAGCATATTAAAAAAAAAGAAAAAAAAAAGAAAAAAACAAACAACCCACCAACAAACAAACAAAAAAACCCCACCCCAGTTTTCACAGCCTTCAAATCTAGGCATTGACAGAATGTCTGAGAGGCAAAATTTCAGCTCTGCTGCTCCCAAATGAAGCAAAATCTCACATTTGAACCTGGTCCTATGTGACTGTCTCGCAGGTCACACATGCATTTATCATGAAGTAAGACAGAAACACAACAGTAATTGTATTTCTGAACTTCTCTGGGAAACMAGCTATTGTTCTGTGCTCTGAGCATAATTCATTCACCAAGACGTATTTCTTTGTCTTAATGACTGYTGATTATTTATCCCTCCTAATAAGTAATAAACTTGTTTTTCAGAGCTATAACAGAAAGGCCAAGGGCAAAAGGACATTTGGCATTTCTGTGGTATTTTCTTTTATTCTAGAAATAAATATGGTACAAGCCATTCCCATGGAAGCAATACAGAACTGGAATATTCCTCAGGCAAAATGTGYAAGAATTGGAAATTACTTACTCTAAAAGTCAAAACCACAGTACTAAAGAAATAACAATGGAATAAAAAAGCTTTGCCCATATCAAGAAATCCAAAAGAGACTGGCATAAAAAATTTAAAATTGTCAAATAGTGTTTCTATCACTGTCCTGTTTAAAAGCATGTAGAGCCTTGTGAATATCTTTATTTCTGCCATGACATGATCCATGACCAATGTAGGCTGGCAGCATAAAACTACATGAGSTTGTGATAAGTAAGCAAAAAACTTCAACATGATATTCTGCAGAGAGCTATCATAAGATACAGGTGAGATGGAACATTTCTGCTCCATAGAGTTTGTCATTTTTAGCACAAGGTGAAGACAAAGTGGAGAGCTCTTACAGGTTAATTCAAGTGCTCAGAAAAAGACAAGAGAARCAGAGTTAACACAGAAAGATTATGAGAGCTAAACTTGTTCAAAATAATGAGGTTTAAAATGTAATTTTTATATTTAAGAGGGCAAAAGAAAGAACTTAATAATAAAACCTGATAAATGAATCCATCATCATTTGCAGAAAAAAACCTTAATRTCTTTTTTATGTTGTGGTGYGCCAATCTGCACGCARTACTTGAGGTGAGGCTGCCCCAGTGCAGAGCAGGACAATCCCCTCCCTTCCCTGGCTGGCGATGCTGTGCCTGATGCATCCCAGGRCATGAAATGGGAAACAAAGTAAGTAAAAGATTAAACTGTTATTTCATACACAGTTTCACATGTTTGCACCCTTTGATTTGCCTGTGAGTACCACACCAYCACACTAACTCTATAGGGGGGAAATAGCAGACTATGGAACAAGGCACACATTTTCCAACAGCTTCCCTTTTGTCTATAACTGATGTTAGGATTTTAAGGTGATTAAAATCTGATAAAATACAAAAGACATGACTTTCATCATAGGCAAACTCATGCGAGTTTATAGGGTTCAGTGGAAGCTATGGAAGACATGACACAGTAAAATCAGATATATATTAAATTTAGAAAAGTTACTAAAAATCAGAAGGGAAAATTATTGTACCATTAACATTTTTTAATATGTGGGGTTTAACTTTCAGAATAGGTTTTTGCAGAATGCATCCTTAACTCATGTTTTGTTTTTGAAAYCATTACTGAGTTATCAAGAGAAAGTCAGCAGCTCCCATCAGCTTACCCAAGGAATGATTTTCTTGCAATATATATATCTTTTAGTCAAGACAGTAAAATTCATGAAGAAAGGTATAAGAATATGATAATGATTTTTCCCCCAAGATGCATCACACATCTCTAAATTAGAGGGAGAAGCAATTTAAAACAAGTGAATAAGAAGACCCCMAAATTAAATTCACAGACAACACAATACCTTTCTAGGGAATTTGACTCATGGTTTCTTCTTACTATTAAATAGTTATGAAGTAGTCACATAATAACTTAACATATTTAATATATTCATGTTCTTCAGCTTCCATTTGCTAGCTCATTGGGACAAATGAAATTGCTTCAAGACATTTGTAGGCAGTAAAAAAGGAAGTGTTATCTTAAACTCCTTCACTTTAATCTTGCACCTTAAGGGTAAGTTGTTAAGTAKTTGCTGAACCATTCTATGAACTCCAATCTTCCTTCTGGTCCTTGAACTCCTGAACTTTTTATTGAAGGTGTTGATTTTCGCACAGCTGTCACATGTGTTTTTTTGAACAGGATTAAGGTAAAGTGATTAAAACGACTTAAAAAAAGACTCCGGTAAATTGCAAGTGTGTAAATGCTGTGGCATAATTTTGTAGAATATGCACATATTTATAAATGTACTTATCAAYTTGAAATTTAAAGGTCAACACAACACAAAGGAAGCCTTAAGTGATGCCTGTCTACTGCCATAACTTTTTCTTCAAATCAGTAGACACAAGTGACACTTACTTTGCAGTTTACTTAGAATGTCTTTTAGCTAGAAATTTTATTTCTATATAAAATCACTCCTTAAAAATTGTGTAATAGTTTTTGATTGCCCGTTGCGTGACTGTCTATGCCTGACAGGGAAACATCATTTATATTATTCAGTTAAAGCTTCCTTTTAGAAATATTTGGGAAAATAAAACCCATGACTTTCGAAAGCATGTCAGTTAAGGAGAAGCAAAAATACAAACAGAACTAAACAGTAACAAAAATGAAAATAAATGCCACTGACAACACAAAGTCTTTGTCACTACACACAAGTTCAAATTATGCAGAGCTATCAAATATTTTAAGTATCAATTTATTTATATTTTGAGTGGATATTTAACAAGTAAGTTCAGTGAACATATCCTCAAAATACTACATTTTGCTTGAAGCTGTATTTAGAGCACATTTGCTTTCTCATGACAGTAAAATAACACATCTCAAATACCATTTTTGTAAGCATGTCTGCAGGTTGTCAGGAAAAATAACATCAGACCAGAGCAACTTTTTATTATAAATTCGAATCTATCTTAGACCACCAAATCATTGACTACCTGGAAAAACCACAACTGAGTAGTTTAGTGGCATCAGTAGAGATTCTTACACTGGTTTGCCTCAAGGACTCATCTTAAGTAGGAACTGTAAGTTATCACAGAAGTGAGAATGAACTGTAGTTCTTCCAGATCTGAAAATCTTTTTTCATTACTCTGTAGAAATACCTTAGCCACACACAGAACACAAAATTTACCTTCATTGTAAGACTGGTGTTGTGTTGGAGTTACTCCAAATCTAAAGTGAGGAATTTGTAACATCTTAGACGGGAGTTTCAAACAACTCTGTGTAACCTTCCTGAACAAACACAGCCTCGACCAGGATACTAGTCAGTGGGRGTCTTCTTCCAGAGGGTGATTTATTGAGCCACTGCTAAAAAATGCTCCTTGAGAAGGGTGAGTTCTGAAGGAATCATGTCACATCAGTCCATGATGAAGCACAGATGATGTTATATATGTTGCTTTTCAGATGCTTTCCTGACACCCTGACCATTGAGAACCTGTGCAAACTTACCATCCAATTTTTCCTCTTCATAGCRAATAAAGGAGGGAAAAATGGTTGTATCAATCACATTACCCTCTTTTAGTTCTTATGCATGCTCATTAGGAAGAGGAATTTCTCTWTTTGTTATAGGAGAATTTTTGTTAAGGGCAGATAGAAGAACTTGTCCTTTGTGTGATTTTTTATATTTTTTTTAAACTATCACATGCAATCTTTCCAGTCAGAGACTGCTCAAAGTTGATCAGAGGGAGCATAAATGACTGATAGAATGGAAATGCACGTGGGCATGAATTATCAGCTAACACTGTAATATAAGACAGGAATTTTGATTAATACATTTTTAAAAAATTCAAGTAACATTATGCAATTATTTGCATTTCAATTTTTTAATAATAAGTGTTTGATTAGCTACTGATTCACTTGAATCAAAGTTATGCTTTAAAAAGATTGTCTGCTTTCTCTTTTCACTCTAAAATAGATAAGAGCTCTTTGTTATCTTTTGAACTGATTTATCCTGTGAAGCTTTTGCTTTCACTTTGCACAGAAAACTGACACATTAAGAAAGCTTTTCCATTCTTACTGGAGTGCTCTGCTTTCAGCTTTAAGGACCATGAGTGGGTGGGTGATGTCTTCTATGGTTTGACCATCATATTGAGTCAGGCTCTTCAGGCTGTCAGCCGTAGAGCAAGATATCAAAACTACGTGCGAAAACAAACAAAAAAAAGGTCCTAACAAAATTACTTGACACCCAAACCCAACTAGAAAGCAAAGCTCCCTCAGTAGCTGTACCTTGTCTTGATCTCCTCTGCCTCTCATATAATTTCAGTATCAGATACTAGTAGTCAAGGCATATTTGCAACAGCCACCATAGGGAATGCAGGGCAGAAGTAGCAGGTAAAGCCCAGGTTTAGCTTTTACTTCTTCTCASGTCTTAATATCATCATGTCCTCAAGCAAGCAAGAAATTTCAGGGCAGAATAGCAGGGCTTCAGGGAATGTAAAACATTTTCACATTAATTTTTATCTCCCTCACTTCTTGTTTTTTCCTAAGTTCATCCATCTTTACTTGCCTGGGGTCAAATTATAGATATGGAAGTCAGTGAAGGAGTTTGCAAAAAGAAGTAGGGATAGGAGAAAAATAAGCCTCTGTAATGCTTTAGTYAATTTAAAGGCTGTGTTTCCCCAAACTATAAAGCTTCCAAGAATCTCAGACGGACAGAATATACATTATTTTCAACACTCAGCCAGCCATCCTTTTCCTAACCCTGCATTCTCTTCTGCATGCAAAGACCGCAGATAAAAGATCTCTCAGATTAAAAATCATTACTTTCTATACATTATGTTCCACAGAAAAGCTTTTGGATATGAGATAGTAGGAAAGTCAGATATCAAAGCAAGTTAGTTAAATTTGAAGTGTTATCTAGTTTTATTTTCTGGTTTGTTTTTTAAGTAAGGAAAGAAGTGGATGAACTATATGGGGACAGCTTGTAATTGACGGGGAAAAAACATATTAGAGGGACCCAGAAATTTAATTCTTCCTAAAGTTTTCGTGAAACATAACCTTATAATGTCAGACAATTACATGTTGCTATACTACTAGGGGGTTTTGAAGGAGGTGATGGAAATACACATTCAAACCTGCAAGTGCCATAGCTAATTATGGCAAGAGCTGATGCACCACTCTAAGATGCCTAACGTTTTGTTTGAGAACATAAACCACTACCTCCCTAAGCAAATTATCACTATTTCCCCAGTRAGATTATTGCCTGGTCAGGTATGCTGGCATCATCACACATATTCTCTTGTGCAACATGCTGCTCTCAAATGAACATAGTGGAAAGGATAAAACAATAACAACAACGAYRAAACAAACAAACAACAACAACAAAAAAATCTCCCTCTTTAAAAAACTCATACTCRCCCAGACATCTTAGATGAAATGAAGGCAGAGGAACTGTCACACGCAGTTTTGCCAGTGGATGTGAGGATGCAAGGACTCCTAGTCATAAGAAGGATGTGATCAGGGTGCAGGTATGTGCAGAAACATCTTATTCTGCTGCAACACAACTACAACCAGAAACCCTCCATGAACTCTGCTACAGTGGCACCATTGCCTCATCAGAGTGCTTGGAAAGGAAGTCAATAGCTTCTGCATGAGCTGCATGGTCTGTGATACTCAAAACCTRTTCTGGTGCTTGGACATGTATAAAGAACACTGAAGGGGAGTTGATACAGATACGACTGMGGTCACTTTGCACAGCAAACTCACACCACTCAGAGGGTGCAAGTACATGCCTCTCCATCTAGAGTTCACAATGGTTGCTATATTTTCTGTGGAGGACAGAGACTTGCAGGCCAGCACTGGTGAAAAGCATTGTTTTTTTATTTCTCCACTCCAGTTGAGAAAGAAGTGCTTCATCTACAGGCAGGTTTTTTTTGTGACCCAAGGCTTTTTCATCTAAAGAGTGGGTCACTGCAGTGCAGCATTATAAAGTGTGAAATGGAAAACTGGGCAAATGGTGGAAACTGTTTGATACATGAAGTTTAGTGGAAAAACTGGTTAGGTCCATGGTCKTCAATTGCTACTGATCTCTGATTTCCAAATGTTTGGGTGGCATACAGGAATACAGTATTCACTATGAATGTCGTACTGCTTTGAAAAGTCCTGTCTTCCTTTAGACAACCTTCTTCTATTGTCATCTTAAGCAGGCTGTGGAGCCAAATTAATGAGGAAATTAAYTACTACCTGTTGAAAAGTAGGACAACAGCTAAAACATCTTAAAATCTGACCTGAAAGAGAAGAACTGTAAAACAGCCTATGGGAAAGGCTGAGAGATTTGTTTGAGAGTGTCTACTACTTTGATTGCATCTGTATAATGGTGACTTAGGTGATTAAAATTATAATTATAAAAATATGTAGTTAATTTATATAATGCATGTTAAACCCTAAAAAAATAAATAACAGAGAAAATGGCCTCAGATTGTCACAGAAGAGGTTTGGATTGGATATTAGGAAAAATTTCTTCATGGAAGGAATTGGATCAGGCTGCTCAGGGAAGTGATGGAGTAACAGACTCTGGAAGTGTTGAGAAACCATGTAAATGTGGCACTTAGAGACACAGTTTAGTAGTGAACATGGTAGTGGTGCTAGGTTAACAGCTGGACTTGATTTTAAAGGTTATTTCTGACCTTGAAGATTCTATGGCTGTCTGAAATTTTGTTCTGAAATAACCTYAAGAAAGTGATTTTTATTATTGTAATAATTTTTCATTGAAGTGGCATTATTCTTCTAATATTACCTCCTAAAAACTAGATAAAATACACGCATGGATGTACTAGTTTCAAAATGTTACTTTTTGAAGTATGAATATTGTAATTTTGTTAGGAAATGTTTAATTTAATATTTTAGCCTGTAGATATGCCTGAAGTATTAATATGTGTCACAAACTGAACAGCAGGTTATTCAATATAAGCATTGGTGATTAATCTTAAAATGTCTTTCAGGTTTTAAATTCATTATGTATTCCTAATCTGTCAGGGATATCCAATACTAGATTCAGTTGGGGAATATTTGTTATCTCAGGTCATACCCACCATTATTCAGCATAACCTTTTCCTTCAAGTCCATAAACCACACCTTGGGTGGACAATTAAGGATTTGTCCAGAGACACATAATAATGCTGATAGGCGTAAGCTTAAAGGAAAGAAGAAGCAGCAAGATGGGTATATGTTGGTTTACTATGCAGTCCAATCAAATCACACTAAAATAACCCGGTGTCCCTCAGATTCTTGTACATATTCTATTATGTACAAGTGTCAAAAAACATCAAATAAAATGGGTTTAAGTAGTGTTAGTCTAATGTAACACAGAGACAGCAAGAAAAACAGATATTTCAGTGCACGAAGCTTACTCCTATTAGCACAAACATGTATTTCACCTGCCTCTCAGGCATCCGAGTTCACAGAGGATGTTCCTCCAATTCATCAGTGTACACTTCTTTATCTATGTTTCCACAAAATCATTGGCACTCAATTAATGATGCATGAGTTTTGGTTCCTAAAACAAACAACTTTTCTAAGTTAGGTTAAAAAAGAAAACAGCCAACAGACAAAAAAAAAAAAAAAAAAAAAAAGAGAATTTCCCCTTTCCCCTTGCTGATGTAAGTCGAGGATTTGGATGCTATATTTAATACATTGTTACATTTCATTGGTTTTCTAAGAAAACACTGCATCTCTTTCTAATGTTTCTTGTATGCCTATGTGGTCTAAGCGAAACAATGAGTCAGAAACCATAAAGTTTTTCCTTTCTACTAGTGTTATTAAACAGAATTATTATACTTTTATTACCAAGTCTCATGAAAATTTTCTGTGCYGTAATTGCTAATGCACTTGGATGCTTTAGAGATATCAAAGAGGGATATGTCTTCTGGTGTAAATCTAATAGACACATAGTGCTGATGAGTTTCTAATTAGGAAACATCTGTTCTTGTGCTTCCAGRTCAAGTGGATGACTTTGCTTTATTCTGTAGTGTTGACTGATGATTTCCATCTCCCTTAGGACCTATTCCATAAAGATGTTGTCCAGGTTTTTWAGGAATCTTCTGGCCTGGGTTGAACCAGCTGTGTGATGCTCCCAGTTATTTTCTGGCAAGTTGAAGTCCCCCATAAGGTGATTTGGAAACATCCCCTAGTTCCAGAAAGAATAAATCACTGGCATCCTTGTCCTGGCTARGAGGTCTGTGATAGAGTTCCATGATGACATCTGCATTATTTGTTTGCCCCTTGGTTCTCACCCAGAAGCTCTGAACAGAACCTCTGCCAGCTGTGAGCTCTGTTCATTCTAACACTTCTAGTACACACAGCGTCACCCCTCTACCTGTTCCACCCTGCCTACCTCTCCTAAAGAGCCTGTAACCATCTGACAGGGCACTCCAGTCACAGGACTCATCCCACCAGGGTTCACTTACAGCAAYTGATGCCTGGAGTGCCTACCTAGAACAGAGGCTAGACAGAGTTAAGAGAATAAAGTGGGTATTTATTAAAGGCCTTCAACAGATACACCTCGGGCAGTCCAAAACCTTCCAGAGGCTACATCCAAGATGGATGGTGGTCATGGGTTTCTAGACAGACATATTTTGGTCTATGTGCATATCAGGAATTAATTCTCCAATTATATCTTTGGGTAATGGTGTCATATCCCCCCAGTTTTCCCCACCGGATTCACTTTTGTTTATAGTTCCCAGGGCCTGGGGCTGTGAGGGTTTCTTTGGTTCTCAGGCCTGGAAGGATTGTTTTGTCTGACCAAAATGTGGAGAGCTTACCAACACTCTGTATGGAGCTCAGAGTTATACACCAATGCAGCACAGGATGTGAAAAATATAAAAGCTAAAAACTTAAGGAGTCACAATGATGTTAAATGTCTGGGACTGGGACAAAGTCTAAAGCTCCTCTTGTTTGTTCCTCATGTCGCATGCACCATTGGAGAGACTGAAGAGGTGATTAAAGTGGTGCTCTTGTGAAGCTCAATTTTTTCCTGCTCAAATAAAAATACCTTTTTTTATATTGTATATGAATATATATTTCATTTGTATGTCATTTTCCTGCAGTGTTATTCACTACTATAAATTCAAAAAGGACTAGATGTGTGTGTGATTTACACACTCTTTACAGGCTTTCCGAAGTACAGATACTATATATTGTGGTAATTGCACACTCTCTCATTTCTTGTGCTTTTTCTAGATTGAAATAACTCACAGTAATGAACACCTGACCTTTGTGCACATAGTTTTCTAAAAAACATTACTTTTAAACCCTCGGGATTTTTCATTGTAGGACCAYGAAGTCAAAGAGAAGCAAAAATAATGATAAAATTCTCTTAATCACTATTTTAATGCAGTTCCTAAGCTAGTTTTTCTTTGCCTTTTTTTGTTGATGGAATTTTTATTTCCTAAAAATCTAAACAGCTATACTTGTGTTAGATATTTCTCTGCCACAGCTGAACATTAGTCCTAAGCCAGAGAGGTAAGGTCATTCATTTTTGGTATTTGGGAACATATGACTCATTTTTCTTTCCTTTGAGGAATCACTTTGTTAGTGATAAACCTCTCTACTTACATCTTAGACCTCCACAACACAGTGTTTTTAGCTTCTCTTTATTTTGCTTCAGTCCTCTAGGAAAGCATCAGTGATCTCATGAATTTCATTTGTTTATCTTCAGATTATTCATGCAGCAAGTTCCTCAAACACATCTAGCAACAGTTGAAAATTGCATTCAGTTTTAGTTATTTTAAATAAAAATATCTTTTTTTCCCTGAGATCAATGGTAGAAATTCTTCAGGAAGACCCGGCTGGCAGAGATAAAACGCTCCCTAAGTAATATTTATGCTTTGACATAGTTACTTTTTAGGCTGACAGGATCAAAGAAAGCACAGTATGGGATATATGAAGTCAATCTAATTTATCTTAACTAGCCTATTGTAGCAGGGCAAACATGATTAGTTATTTGGAAGTTCCACATACTGATGAAAAAGGCAGACTTAGGGTCTTGTATGTAGTCAGATCCAAAGAAAAAATTTTCAGTAATTAGGTTATCTACCTTGATTTGAACTCATTAAACTCTAATCTCCATTTCTTTCTATCCCACTGCATTTTCCCCCTCTCTTCCTTTGTTATCCAGGATTGCTCCGACTGCAACCTTATTTTATGCTACTTGCCTCCACTTTTTTCCTAATGCACCTTCTCTATAATGGACCAACCATCTGACTATACATAACTCCTCCGTCTCAAAGCAGTGGCTGCTTCTAATTCTCCAATGACCAATTCTCATTTCTCAGTAAAGAAAAGCTCATTTTAACTACCCATCACACTGCCATGTTACTCACATATCTGACAAGTGAAATATTCTCTTAGAAGGGCATAAGGTCCTCAATTTTTCTGCTCCTGGCACGATTTTAATGAAAACTATTCAGAGTTATTCTGTTCATGACCTCCACATGTAAAATGAGCTTTGCTCTGATTTACTGTGTCTGAGGAACTGAGCAGTGTCAGCCAGTGTATGAGGCCCATGAGACAAGCACATATGCTGTGCATGCCCACTCAAGCCTTGTAGTTATCATTCACGACATATTGGCCACAAAATAAGAGAATCCTGACCTCTTTACCATTGCCTTGTGATTGCTGCCAGCTCTCCAAGAGCCGACAGTGTTGCGCTGGTCTGCTGTGGACTTGCAGCCTTGTATTAAATGATGTTGTTATCTGGCCTTTCGAGAATTAGACCTCATTCTCTGCCCAGAATATTAAGATAGATTGAAACCAGGTAGAAGGTACTACAGGCAAAGAAATGTTGAGAGGGCAGAAGATTATCAGAAGATAAAATTTGTAGCTATTGTACACATAAAAATGCATCAGAGCCATGAAATCAGTGTTCTGACAGATGATTTGAACTTCCCTTGCTCTCCCTCTCACTAGAGTATTCAAAAATGAAGAAAGCAATGAAGAAAGCAAACCGTAGAATATTTCAACAGCATAAACAGCTTCCACTTTCAGGCCTTGTTTATAATAGAGAAAGCATCATTTGAGCAATCTAGATCACAAAAAAAATTCTGAGGATGCTTCATATGCAAAGGCACTCCATGCTCCATTAAATTTTTTTCTCATATTCTATCATTTTAAAACTGAAATGAAATGCTTGAAATAAGCTGCAAGTCAAGTCTTGCAAGCTAGGAAATAAAAATGCAAAGACATAATAATTCCCTTATTTTTTATATTTTGCTTCAGGAATCTAACATTAATGGTATCAACTGTTCTACTTCAGTGGATAATTGAAAGGGCTTCCAAAATGCCAGGACCATTGTGCAGTAGAGGGAAAACCAAAAGGAGATGAGGAAAAAGGAAGGTAAAATATTCTCTCACATTGCTGTAAAATTTCTCTATGTTTATACCAATAAATTAAAGTTCTTAGTTCCAGATATGTATTCTTACTCTACCTCAGGTGATATTTTCCTAATAGACCTTTCTAAAAATCAGCAAAAATACAGAGTTCATGGAAGATTATAATCGTTTGAACAATCAAATATTGATTTTCCTGCAGGCAAAGGAACAGATTTGTGCTCCATTTGTTAACCTCAGATGAGCTAAAGACTCTCAAGATGCCTAATTGATGGATTTCCACTAATGCAGAATCTGTCAGCATTACTATACCCTCTCTAGGTAAAATTTCTCCCTATGGGAGGCTATTGATAGCTGTCACCTGAATATATGAAATCATAAGCTTATCTCTCTTGTMATCTCTGGGTTTTCTCCAAGAATCCCTCAGCTGCAACTAAAAATCAGTCTCCTAAACCTCCTTCCTGTGTCCCAGTCACACCTGAAGAAGCACTGCCCCATTCCTAAGACTCATTAGATTTTTGCAGCCTATATTCTTTTCCTGCCAAAAGGATCCTTGGAGTCACATACAATGAGAAGAATCTTTAAGTTCCAAGTTTTCTAGTTGCATGTTTGAGCTGAGTTTGAAAGTAGAAGTAAAATCGAAGGTGTCAACAGTAAACCAACCAAAAAATTTGAATTATATTTCAGACAAAAGAAACCTCCACAGTTTTGCAGGACAAGCAATGCTACCTGCATAAAAAGTTCTCCACCAATTTGAATAGTATTTTTATATCCTAATTCTCTTTTTTTGAATCTTTATAAAATATAAGAAAACACTCATAACCACACTGGTAGGGAGGACTGTAATTTTCTATTACAAATTCTTACGACTTATCAGATCATCCAACAGTTCATGTTTTGCAGTTCTGTGTGTGGTCTGTTTATAGGTCTCAGCAAGATCAGAATTAACAGATCAATTTCTTACATTTGAGTGCCTAATGCTTCCTTCACCACATAAATTATCCAAAATAAAGCATGAAATGAATGCAGGAAGCTGCTTCCATTCAGAGTAACACTTCATAACAGTGATAAGGATTTTGCTCCCATTTCATAAATCAGACAACTTCATTGAGGAAGACCAAGGAAGACCTTGAACTCAGAGCTGATCAAGGAGAACCTCACCCCAGGTGCTTTTTCTCACCAGGCTTGGTTATCCTAATTCTGTGAGATCAAGCACAGATCAAGCCAGGCCACCTTGAGAGGTGATTGCCTCATGGTTGACATCTGGCTTTTTCTTTTTTTTGGCAGTCCCCTCTGCTGTGTCTGAAATGTTTGGTCTAACAGCTATTTTCTGCACTACTTCTGGCAAAGCCRGTGTAATTATGGCGGGGTACAGAGCCAGTATTTGTCCCTACCTGGTTTCTGAAGGCTGCAACACAGGGAGCAGCAGCATCTCTGCCCCATACAGGCAGCAATCTCTTCCTTCCAGGAGAGCAGGGAGGGTGGGACAAAGTCAAAATCTGAGACCTCATTTATCAGTGGGATTTGGTGTCCTATTTAGTTGTTCAAAGCTGTTTCTAGCAGTGGAAAATATGTGCATACAGCCACCATTTATGGTTTTTGGTTCTTTTTACACATTATTGTAAATTGTGYCTTTCTTAATGATTTACTATGCTGCCAAAAAAATAGACACACACTTCACAGAAAAATAGGAACATKTAGCATGTTGGACTAATATAAAAGTTCCCTACTAAGCTACAGAGTTCATTTAACACTCAGAGACAGCTAATAGGAATGGTTYCTGTAGGAATGGTTTTGTTATAGAATTTATACATAAAAACCCCTGAAAAATGGCTCATAACCATAAAAAAATTATATATATTAAATGAAAATTGTGGCARTTTTTAAATCTGTGATTTAATTATCATTGTTGATGTAAAATCTATTTTTCAGTTTAAGCAAAAATGAGTGAGCCTCTTTTCCACCTTCCAAAGTTACTCTACTTTGAATGTACATGATAATTTATAGTCTGGTTAAAAATAGTCTATATCTTTTCTATATTTTTGCATATGGGGAAAAATGTAAAGAGCATATTTTGAATGTGATACATGCTGCATATAGCAGTGCTCTTTTTTAACTATTCAGTGTTTTATATCTARGGATCTTAATATGTAAGTAAAATGTTATCTCAGTTTTACAGGTCAGGAAGTGAACAAAAGGAAGTCAAACAAGCCAATGTCAGGATCAAGATCAGATCATAGTCCTTGGACTGTGTGTTAATGATCAAACGTTGCTGCATGTGATTTTTATCTGCCGGTTTTCTCAAATCTTTGTAATTGTCTCAAGAAGAAGAATGTAATACTTGCAACTGAGCATTTTGAATCGCTTAACACCAGTTTTGTGAGGTAAAATATCTAACACAACAATTACAGAACTGCACCTGTCAAGCACAGGACTGAGCTTGGCCACTTTTCCTTGGCAAATAATAGGACACTGTTAGTAGTAATGGCAGCAACTATAACCTTTTCCTTCTACTCTTGTGGCTTTGTGCTCCAAATTTATTAAAATATGGTGGTATGTAAGCACTGTGTTGTGCATTATGTTATTTTATTCCTTAAATACTGTTCCCTTGAAAGGTACCATTTAGGAGGAAATGCTGGACAAAATGCACCCACCTCTACTTTTTTGTGTCTGGAACTAAAATACTCTGGGTTAATGGTGTTATTTAGCTGAGTGTTAGGAAACTGAGAGCAATGCAAAACAAGAGGGAATTCAGCTAGAGGCAGTAACTAGGAGTCTGTACATCACKGCAGTGTGTCCTGGCTGGAGAGGGGATGGAGCTTAGCACCGTCTGGGTATGGCTAATTTGCTCTTCTATACCACACACCTTATCATGAGCTTTTGGGGCAAGGAAACATCATCACACCCCTGAAAATGTGTTATTTTACCTCTCCCTCTCTCTAGTAGGAAGGTTGATAGGATCAGCCCTACAGACCCCACCCTCCACCGTCATCATCCATCCCTTCCCCATTTGTCTGAGCTGTGGCTCCAAGATGTGGGGCTGAAAAGCAGAGAAACATGGAATTGAGGTGGTGCTGAAGAAAGGTGATGGAGCCAGAGGATACCACAGGGCATGGAGAGACAGGGGAGAACCCCAGCCCAGCTGAGCTGAAGGGAGCTGAGTGGAACTGAGCAGAGCCAAGTGGAGCTGGGCTGAGCAGCCAAAGCAGTGGTGTGGGTAGAAGACACATGGAATGGAGTCCAGCATCCAGAATGACAGCACAGAGTCAAAACCAAATGGACCCAAGCCCCAGCACAGCACAGCAGTGGCACAGTGTGACACAGACACCCCAGCTTTTGGGGCTTGTCTGTCATCATTGTTTTCTGTTGTCTCGGGCTCAGGGATGGGAGGAGGCGGCAGCAGGGAACAGCCTCCCCCTGTCTTTGACCCCGGGAACCACAGCCTACAGGGAGAGTCTGCCAACTTGGCTTTGTCCCAGAAGTCATGCAGGCCTACACTGAGGGGGTAAACACCTTTTGTGTGTAAAGCACCTTCTCTTTTTCTATGCTTTTGTTATTGTATTGCCTCTGCTACTGCACTTTTTTATTCCTTACTATTCCTTACTATTTTTTGCTTTCAGTATATTGAAAAAAGGAAAAAARAAAGATTAATAATTTTCCAGTGCCCTTCCTATTGCCTCTCATTTCCACAGCCAATGTAATGGATAAGAAAATAATTGGATGTAGAAAAAGCAGGAGATAAGTTCAAGATGAGCATAGACCAGGACAGAAACAGTTATGCCAATAAGGCTTTGCTGGGGAAATGATCATTCCTTCTCAGTCAATAATAGAGTGCTACTTCTAGGTGTCAATCAATTGAGAAACGAAAGTTTCCAGTTTTAGACAAAAACCAGGACTGTCAAAGTAACTGAAAGGACATTTGCCAGTACTGTAATAGGTCAGCCTTGCCACAGAGCCAAGCAATTGCCGAGTTCTAATTTTGATGCAATTCTTTGGGGTTTCCTTCGAAGTAAAATGCACATTTTCCATTGCAAATTATATGATAGTTACTCTTACTCAAGTTGCTTATGGCTTTCCACCTTGCTCTCTATTATTGCCTTCAGCTGGCAACTATAACCTCTTTACCAGGAATTTTAATCTCTCTTTTGGGATGCTTCATAAATTATGTCTCATCCCTGCCTTCAGTAATGATTGCTACAACCTCTCTGCATCTTACTGTCACAGGAAAGGATAATTTTTAGCAGACAACAAATAAAAGCAGAGATGTCCTGTCACAGTCAACATAGAGACTTCATTCCTGTTCTGCCA
Source organism: Mixornis gularis (assembly GCA_003546035.1). NCBI lineage: Eukaryota > Metazoa > Chordata > Aves > Passeriformes > Timaliidae > Mixornis > Mixornis gularis. Next base: position 1,669,845 of record QVAJ01000068.1, on the reverse strand, counting down.
TCCCAGATTTTCTCTGCTGAAAGACTAATTTCTGCAYCAGGGTGAACATGGGTTTCTGTGAAACAAACAGCTCTCCTTCCATCTCCAACCTCTTTTTTAGAGCTCCAGCCCTCTGCAAACAACAGTGAAATAGAAATCTTAAGGAAAGATTCCTTAAATCATGGAAGGACAAGATTTGCAAGATTATGCATCAATTGCCAAAAATTGCTGACATCTGCATCTATCAATCTATTAGGTGCAATCTTAGGGTCTCAACWTTGTTTAAGGAAGTGCCTCAGACTCAGATAAGTTATGGATATTTCCAATAGTACATGTATGATCTATCTTGTCGCCAAAGTCAGCACTATGAATTTTTTTAATCTGTTTTCACCTGCACGTTCTTGAATGTGTGAATACAAAGATATTAGCTTTCTTTCTCCCTAAGAGATGTGGAAAAACAAAAGGGAATTACTGAAGGACAGTTTCTGCCACATATTTAAGGTGATCAACGAGGAAGAAGTCATGGAAGTGAGTCTGCAAGTCTACTGAACAACTACAGTCCTTCAGTATACCCACTTCTGTGAAAGTTTTCACGTTAATTCATTGGTCTCTAACATATCTAGCCAACTAGATTCAGAAGGTGTGGGAGGCTGCTCACAGAGAACAAGATAAGGGCATTCACTGAGGAGAATTGACACCCACCTTCAGTGGGTAATTGTTATAAAATATTTAAACATGTTCTGACACCTACATAAGTGCTCTAACCCTTGTGCAGGCCTTTTGTTCTTTCTTTATGGCCCAATTAATATTCAATTATTTAAATTAGAGTGGAAGAGTTTCTACTCCCTTTAGTCAGAGGAAGAAATTAAACCTTTTTTTGTGCATCCTGGCTGAGTGTGTAAACCACAGAAAAGATTGCTTACCATAGCCAGTTCCTCAGGTTGCTGCATAAATAGAGTTTGAGGACCACTCCCGGACAATGTTTCAGGCTGAAAATCCCAGTTGGGAAGTATTACTTCTGCCTCTCTGAAGCAGCTGAATTACAAGACTCTGACATTTGATTTCTTCATAATTTCTTTCTCGTTAACCGTCTGAGAATTCCTCTAGAGCCTAGATTTCTAATTAAAGACTGGATTTACAGAGATGTAGCATGGCTGAGAAGAAAATGATTTAACTCTGGGGGCTTTCTTGCTCACAGCCTTTCAAGGACCTCCTCTTTGGCATGACATTTTCCTGGGTGTGAGAGCTGGACCCTTGACCTTCAAGGGCACACCCCTGGCTGCATATGTGGCACACATGAGCCAGTGGGTGCCACAATTCCTCCAGCCCATCAGAAAGTTTCTGCTCCATATTGACAGCCCAGCTGAGCAACTGTGGAGAAAAGGTCTCTCAACACAGTCTCTTAGACTGAGATCCAATAGCGTTCCCCCATTGAGGMTGTTGGCACAACAAGTGTAGGGTAAAAAGGAATATTGACAAGACTTGATGGAAATCCAGCACAGACCAGTCTTCAAGTGAAATTTCTGTCTTACTGCTACAAGCACATGAAGGAAAATAGATAAAGGAGAAATGGCCCAGAGGTGTAAGGGCAGTGAAGACAGACAAACACTGACCTGTTTCTGCTCTTCCCCCACAGTGGTCTTCCACACAAATTAATAGCAGCACACACAAACGTGTCTAGGTCACAAAAAAACTTTCTAAAACTCTAAGGTAGACAAATAGATGGCAGTACAAGGAAGTCTTGGGTAATGAGTGCATCAGAAAGGCCAACTTGTCACAGAGCATAGGACAGTGACTAAACAAGGGGTGTCCTTAGGCATTCAGGCTAGCACACAGCTTAGGTACTGTACAGACAGTCAGCAGAGGAGTTAATGACAGTCAGCAGATGAGTTAATGATCTATCCTGTGGATGCAAAAATAAATTCTTCCACAATAAAAGAGTCATCATCTAACAGTGGCCGGCATAAATTGAAATGAAAGAAACAGAAATAAAGGGGGAATATGAAAGAAAGCATGTTACATGATTTATTCATGTGCTGTAAAAAGTGAGAGATCAGAGAAGACAAATAAAAGCATAGGTTACCATTTCTCCTTCRGTCATTTCCCAGAACTTTATTTTTAAATTCTATTTATGTAAACTAGTTTCTATAATAACACCACTTGGTAACTGTGTTTTGTAAACAACAGCACATAATGCACTCTGCACTGAAGACAAAATGTGAAGAGGGCATATGTTCAAATTTTAGTGGTACTTCAAACAGGCAAGAACATGAGAAACCTGACAAAAAGATTACATAGACTATACATTACAGACAAAACATTTTGTCTGTCTATTAGCAAACACATTACTACACATATTGTTGGGTTTCAGATTTCTTTTGATTTCAAGCTGTAAAATTGTTCATCTCTGTAACCAGTTATATCAGACAGATCAGAACAACTGGATTCAGGCCCTATATTGGATTTCTTTAGCCATATTTTTATTTTTGTAACTAGACAAACCAGATAAATAGGTACATTTACCATGAAAGAGGTTTTTCCATTGTATGGTAATAGAAGCTGTCAGTTTTTAGGGTAAGTCTTTTATCTCTCAATGTTCACTTCAACATCTCCTGTAATGAAAAAGTCTGAATTGTTATTACCTGACAACATTTGACAGGAAAGTACAAACATGAATTACTGAAACAGCATTCAAAGCATCCCATTTATTCAACTTTACTACACATGGATTTCTTATATTTCTGTACCCTTTACTCCCATAATCTGATTGTTGGAGCAGAAAAATGAGAACTGACAAGTTTTATGGAGTATTTTAAAACTGAATATTTTCATGGAGTATTTTAAAATAAGAAGTGGAGGAACAGAAGAAAGAAATGTCATAATTTGTTTATGTGATGAAGACTAGTGGTAACCAGGGTTAAGACAGACTAARATTCGGTTCCCCTCCTGTGACTCATCTCATGCAAGCATAGTGGAGATGACCTAAAATTTACTGGTYCTCCTGCAGTTTAAAACAAAAGCAGTTGTCTAAAGGCTGACAGCACTGYTCAAAGGCTGAGATACAATACATGTGAGAGGGGCCATAAGTATCACAGTCACTTAAAGAGCTCTGAACTGWGCCAAGGAGGATTTGAGTGTCAAAKATACTTGAGGAAACCACTTCTGGTTCTGTTTAGATGAACTCTCATATACATCAGCAACAGAGGCAGACAAAACCCTGGTTTTCTTCAGTGTCTTTGTTTCCCTGGAGAACATGAAGTCACCCAGTCTCTTATTAAGTTCCTGCAGAGTGTTATAGCCCTGTGAAGTAGTCAGAGTCTTGTTTCAAGTTTCTTTGCATTTGTATATTCACAATATAGGGATGAAAAATTCCAGTTTGCCTATGTTTTCAGGATGAGAGAATGTAAGGACTCTCTCAGAAGAAACAGAGACAGAGAGAAGATCTAAGAAAATGTTTAAATCATATGCAAAGCAAGTAACTACTAGGAGAAGATGAGCATTTCTTAAATCTGAGATGCTTACAGAAAACCTTATACCTCTAATTGAGTGGTATGAGAATCAGCAGAAACTACATCAAAATTGTTCAGAATAAATATTTTTACCATGGGTATTTGACGCTGTAGTACACTACAACGACACAAAGACTCTGACTTCAGGAGGCTGAAAATTACTTCTTTATTTTCGGGAAGTGTTTCTCTTTTTATACTATTTTACACAGATCAATTCGATTGGTGACAAGAAGACAAACTTCTTTAATTACATTGGTTAGACTAGAGGGACATCAAGAAGAAGGTCCCTCCTAGGGGAAATACATAAGCAATTTTGCTGTTCCCAAAAAATGTCTCTTGTTTACAGAAAATTCCCTGGGAAAGGAATTTCAGAAACACAAACACCTCAGGCACGAACTAGGGCTACAGGTATTTTAGGGGGAAATACCTCTAATCAGAACACAAACTCTTGAAAAAAGATTTTGAAACTGCAATTTAGTAAATGATAAAAGTGTTTAACAACTGACAGATACATAGATCATATAAATGCAGATTAAATGGATACTCTAAAAAGATACAGCTCATATAAGCCAATGCTGAAAAAARAGAGCATTTTTTTCGTGGTGAAGCTTTTTATAACAGCCTATTCAGTTCTGCTCATTCCCCACACCTCTTCTTGGTTTTAATTCAGCTTAGGAGGACTTGAAGCTTTCTCATTCTAAGGAAGGTAAGTAATAAATGAGCATTGCTATAAACTGAGAATCAAATGTGAGAGGCATGGAAAAATGTAATTTTTGGCAGACAATACTGAAACAAATCTGGTAGGAGAAATCCAGAAGTATGGAAGGATCTGTTTTCTTAGCATAATAATTGATTGGGTTCATGATTCAGTTTTTTAACAGCAACAGTTTATCAAATTTTAAATAATTATATGTAAAATAATATTTGAGTCTATACCAAGAGCAGTTAAAACTCACAGGTATCATGAAAGTAATATCCTTTAAGAAACAGGACTATCATTGGTGGAGAGTATATGCTTATTTGAAAAACTAACAAGACCAAAGGACACTGTGAACTTACTCCTAGGAATCAAGCCAGGTAAAATAAGTAATATTAAACCTGGCTGGCATTCAGAATCTGATCTGAATTATCAAACTAGAAGTCCTTTGGAGTGTTTAATGGAAAGTGTCATTTRGAAGACACTTTAAAAACAGGCTCATGTGAAGTTAGTCCACAGTATTGAATGCAGAAATTTTGAGAGCATGTGAAACTTTTCGAAACCAAGGGTTGGTGTTCCTACATTTCCCACAAAATTCAGAGCTGATTAATAAATTGCAGAAACTCCATGTAGCTCTGATCCATGGGAGGTCATAACATACACCAAATCACTCTTCTGCATATCATGCACAGGAAAATATTGTTTAAAAGTATTCCATCACATGAAATGGTGGAAAATGAAGAATGGAAAAAACACAGGATGCGTCTGTCACTGTACAAAGCCAAGAATTTAATGGATCACAGACTCCCATGCAGTGTATTAACAATCTGACACTGAGAAAATGGGCTGGACAAGACGTAAGTAAGCATTTTCCCGCTCTTGGTGTTGAGTAGGTGTCTTAAAAGTCTTAAAAGAGATCTTGGTGTTGTAAGACTKATTTTGAAATGTTTATGTGCAACTTTGCATATAAAACTTGTTTTTTAGCAGCCGAGTGAACCCCTCTATGTGAACCTTACTGGCAACTGCCTCCTTGAGTCCTGTATCTGCGTTACGGTCTCTTGCAAATTAATTTCTCTCTTTTTCTCTTTTATTCTTCTGAAAAATTAGTCACATATTAGAATGAAGTTTGGAAGAATACCTTATTTTTGCACAGTGTTTCCTCTGTGGTTATTTAAACAATAAAAACATTTTTTAAAAATTATAAGTAGTTATAGAAATGTGACTCTTAAGAAAAATTATTTTAATAAACACAATAATCTATGACGATACTGATTTTAAAACTTGTAGATGTGATGTCTGTCTAATTAATCACTTAGAAAGATACCACTCATGTTTTGGGAGCTAAATACAGACAAGGTATGGAAGTAAGATGAAAATAAATGTTTTTTTAGAATTATGTTAAAAATTTAAACAAGCACCTAATCTCCTATGAGCTGTGACCATATGATAAATGTTCAGGAGATCAACAATATTAAAAATGCCCTCTTCTAATATGAGGTTGGACGGTGGACATAGGGATTCAAGCATGAAATTTGACAGATAAATACTTTTTGAATAAAATTTATTTAAGYAATTTTCATCATGTTTTACTTTCTTACCAGTGTATTTGCAGTTTTTTAATTTATATCACCAGTGCCATTTTCAAGGCAGTAGTCTGTGATTGACACGAGGGCGTATCTTAACTTCATCTGGTGATTTTTCAGATTGAAACAGGTCTTCRTGAAAAAAATCCTTTGCAAAGCATATGTTTTAGTTCGCTTTTCCTAGGTTTGTAATAAAAAGCTTGTGGCAGACAGATGACTCTGCAKCTGCACAAAAACATTTAGACTCTTGATTACAGTCAATTATTTGCTTTAAGGAAATCTGCAGAATGGGAGATATTAATRTGATAATTTGAAAATCGATATACAGTGATCATGCCAGTGAAGATTCAGAGTCAAAGGCATCAAATAAGATAATAGAGCTAAGCCAAGTGTGACTAAGTGGGATTGAACATAGTAGAATGACAACCTAATAACTTTTGAAAGTCATAAAAGCTATGATAAATAGAGCAGTGAGCCAAATTATAAATAAGACCAACCAGTAAACATTCTTCTAACCAGAATATAATCAAATTTTTTTTTCCTGAAGGTGGAGAATGCCATTGGATGTGACTGAATGGCTGTGGAGAAGATCACACAAGGCATAGGAAGCATTCCCCTCAAAACAGTGTCAATACAGCCTAGGAGTATTTAAAGACTTGTAGGAAGTGGCTCACATTATATGATTAAAAGAGAGATGTTCTAATAGAAGTAGATCTTGTGGGGTGTCCTGGGTTGTAGTATAGGAGGTGTACAAAGTATTCTATCACCATCTTCATGAACTGTTGGATCCAATTGTTGGAGCAGTGTTTTWCCCAGGCCCCYTCCCCCTGGGCTATCTTCTGTTAATGGCCTATCAGATGCCTGCGTGATACAAATTTTATCTACCCAGGCCCAGGTTCTCTTTAATCTTTTCACTGAAAGCGTGGGAGATGGTAAACAAGCATGTTTCTCAAATTTGCAAATTATACTGGCCTAGGAAGGGTGGAAATCTAGAGGCAAGGATTGAGGGGTTTTTATTCTTTTTAAGCTTGAAAATTGCTCAAAATCAAAGGAATGAAATTCAGAAAAAGTGAAGGTGAATCATTGCAGCCAGAAGGAGAAATCAGATGCCTAAATGCAAAATTCAAAAACCTGACTAGGCAGCAGTTTAATAAGAAAAATGTGGGAGTTATGTAGGACAACAGGCCAACAATGATCTACAATATGTTGTATGTTAAATAAGGCAAGTCTTGTGATATGATGTACTAAAAAAATATTTCTTACAAAATGCAGGTCAATATTTTATSTCTTTGCTAAATTCTGATTATGTCTAAACTGGAACTTTGTGCTGTGTTTCAGATAAATTTCTTTACCCTAGGATTTTGTCAAGAGGAAAGTAACAAAATATGGGAATTTTTTAATTTAGCTTTATTTATCTAAAAAAAGGAAGATTGATGACAATTTTTTCAAAATATAGAAATTTTTGACAAGGAAGACTACGTTCTCCTTTTCCCCAAGGATAGAATTGGAGGTCAGATATTAGGAAAATTTTCTAAAGGCATAAATTCCTGTGAGCATGGAAATCTGTCAGGTAAATGGGTTATATAGTCCCCTTCACTAAAGCTTTTAAAGACAGTATAGATTTTTAAAGAAACCCTAGATTTATTTGTGTGTACTGCCTCTGCACAGAGGACAGGGAGGAATGACCCCTTTTGGCACAGTATGTTTCTATCATCCTCTGACATAGCCTTAGATCCTTACCCCTGTCTCTTTGTACCTCTTTGCTGTATTGTGAGCTTCATKTGTTAAACCACATTGGGAGAAAATGTTACCAATATTAAACAAAATATTAAGAAGCTGCCAAATAATCTTCAAAGCGTAAATGAAATATGTTTCACTTTATGTTGCRTTTCACTTTATGCTGTTCATTTCCCTCAGTGAATTCACTGGCAATTGCTTAAGCAACCTACACAGTGCTGTAGCTCTGGACTAAACATGATGGTTACATGAGAAAGGATTTCCTCTACCTTATACTGTTTTTGAGAAACAAAGCCACCACAATGGTTAGCCACAAAATCTCCACCCTGATGGATTTAACCAGCAAGAGGAGGGTAAAGTCACTCGCAGCTAATCTATATGTGTTCAAGTRAAGGTGAAACTGCCCAAAGTTGATCAAACACTATGCTCATGATGTAAGGTTACTGCTGTAAGAACGTATTTTCTTGTTTTACACACAATATTGAAATTAAAGTGTAACTGGTATTAAGAATTATTTACCCAAGTATTTATTTCTCAATACTCCATCATCTGTTCCTTGGATATTTTAGTCTTGCCTGAATTTGGAGCGTTGTTCAGTAATCCTCATCTCTGAACCATGTTCAAGTGTTGAAGGTAATCCTACTCTACTCCTGGATCTAGTTAATGGGTAGTTGAAGAACTGATACAATTTTATGGAGAAAGGAAAGGTGCCACAGAGGTAAAACTATGAACTAACTGTAAACTATTTGCTCCGTAGTTCTTCCAAGAACTTACAAGTACATTTTCAAACAAGGAGAAAAAAATTAAAAAAACCAGAAGATAAGAACACCTAGATAGATAGAACAGGTAAAAAGTGTTATCTCTGATATTGCTTCACCCTCCAAGAAGTTAAGAAAAATGTATGATTGGGATAATATGATAATTTAGAATCATCTCAGGCACCAGCTTTGTGCTCTAGGAAGCTTGTAGGAGTTTGCCATTGGCACATGGGGCACAAGGAGAAGGTGTGTGTAGAAGAAGAGAATGTACCTTGCAGGAAGGGATTGGTTTAGATATTTGTTAAAAGCACTATTTTTATGACTAGTGGAGAAGTCTAAAATGAAATCTGACCAGGAGAAACCAGGAGTGAACTACCTAGTTACTGCAAAACTGGGAAGTAATTCTGCTCCTATTCAGGTGGTCAAAATCTGCTGATGTGTTTGAAGAACCTAAAGAAATTAATGTATCTGTGAGCAAAGGAAAATAACGTCTGAGTTACAACAGTTATTTTTCAAAGCAGATGGATGCTCTCAACAGAGGAGAGCAGTTTTTCTTTGACTCAGGATGGAGGTTGAAAACTTTAGTTTTCTTGGGTTGGTTGTAAAAGATGGGAGTACAGACAAGGGTGCTATAGTGGGAACTTTCWAGAGTCAGGAAAAAAGTGTGAATCATATTTACTGAAACTAATAACTTTGGGATACTTTAAGAAACATCTCTATGTAATTAGCATAAAGCATACTAGCCATAATAAGCAAAGGAGTTTGGTTTCAAAGACAAGAAATATCTGAAGCYAGGCTGCTGTTTTTACCAGGAGCCAGTATTCCATCCCAATCACTTAGAGGAATAAGAAAAGATAGAGGTTAATTTCATTATGTTCGAGATATAACAGTGGTTCTATTTCCAATTTTGTGCTAAGGATCAATAAGGGAGACACCTTGTTTATTGGACTTAGACAGATTTTGAGTGGTCATCAAGTGCTCGCATGGAACCAGGGGAACAGCTAGTTTGTGGAACCAAATTAATAACTGACTTTCAAGGTGGTGTAGAGATCCATAATACCAGAGGCACAGKGCTAATGATAGAAGCTAATGTTCATGCATTCTGAAAAAAAAGGAGTGGGTTGTTCTTTGTTTTTGAGGGCAAGATATTTCAGTATGATGTGAACTCAATATCTTCATTTTCTTCATACTCTTTTACTAGAAAATATTGWCCCTAATGAAAAAGGAGGAATGAGAGAATAAGACCTCAAAGTTGACTGCCTTTGGGTACTTCTATAATATTGAAGTCCAATTAGATCATATTTCCTCTAGCATTTCTTTCTCCTAAAAAACTCTATGCTATTTTTCTTCTTTTTTTTTCTTTCTTTCTTAATTGTAAACCAAATCTGATTGATAATGTGTTTCCTGTAAGTGATAAAAAGTGTTAAGGAATTTTGTGAATAGCTTTAACTGCTGTCTTTCTCCTAGATCTCCTAGAACATTTCTTATGATGGCTTGTTTCAGCAGTCATATCCATTGACAGGTAACTAACGAAATGTGGGCAAAAGTAAATTATCTTAATCTTCTACTTCTGTTTTCATGGGAGGTGGAAATTACCTTTGCTATGTGCTTCTCCTTGTTCTGAAAGAAGGGAATAACAAGAGTAAGACAGACACTCAAAGATGTTTTTTGAAGTGAATGATGTACTTTATCACTTATTGCTGCTGTGAGGTATGGTGCAGTTGCTTTATCCCTGTGGCTTCAATGCAGCATTCCACTGTTTTGCAGATGTTCCTACTTGCTTTTCRGAGAGGTAAGTTCTAATTTGTTTTCTCAGCTAAATCAAATTTAAGCTTTTCATGAGTAAAAACTGCAGATGTTATAGAGAATAACTTTCATATACACTTGTGGGCTATTATCTTTCAGCAAAGCTCTTCTTGTTTCATTTTGGAGTCACTGGGAGGGGTGGGTATTCAGCCCTCTCAAGAAAAATACACAATGCCATGTAAGCCTAGGGTAGATGTTGGTCTCATCTGGCAGATGCACTGAGTATGGCTTCAAAGGCATGTTTCCAGCCATGTATACATGAAGAGAGTGAATGAAAAAAACTCAAGGCAATAAAACAAAGACCACAAAGTTTGTATTAGCTACAAACTTGCCGCTAACAGGGTTTCATGCAATACATGGATCATCCTCACCTTATTATGTTTTCCTGCCATTTGATAAATTTCTAGTTGAATCACTGCAAATAAGCAGAGAAAAGAACTTTGCATCTTTCTGGTTGACCTAATCTTTAGGGAGATTTCTGGTTCTTTCTAATTACTCTTACAGGATGCTGTGGTCTATGAAAAAGTCGTAGCAGCATTTCTAATTGCACWAATTTTTTTCTGATGTGTCAAGATGGAAAAATACCAGAATCCACCCCCTGGATTTTCATTTGTTGAAATTATGTGTTTGCAGGATAGATGGACCCATGCCCAAGCCAGGGCTCTAAGCCCAAACTCCTGCCTAAGCCTTATTCCCCAAGGGCAGACACACAAGTTGTATTGACCCAAATGCCRAGCTCTGCTGTGTGTATGGCCATCTCAAAGGCCTGACAAAACTYGCCTTGGCCAGAGAGTGCCAAAGCAGGACCATGTTGGGCAGGGATTGTCACAATGTCTTCATTTCTTTTGAGATTTTCTACATGGTGCTGCTTTTGAGGATAGAAAGGAGTGACTAGGACTGGTTCTGTGTTTACTTCAGAGCTGGTGCTGTTCTAGCCTCAGAAATACAGATGTACTTGGGCCCATATTTCTGATGTGAACTTCTGGAGGCAGGTCTTCTTTCAGGAGTACTTAACTCTGAGACAATCTCTGAGGGTATTTGCAAGTGTCCCTGTCCTTACATAGCCTCTCAGGGTTTCTCTCAGCTGCCCACAGCCCAACATCCCATGTCAACTCCCTGGAACCATCAGCAGCTGCCCCAGAAACAGCGTTGGACTCCAGCTCCCCACAACCCTSTCCTGCCTGGCCATGGGCCCCACCAAGTCTTGTCCCCAGGGAGGTGCCCAGTGGGCTGGGGCTGCCTTTGCAAAGCAGTGGATGTGAGAGCTGCAGCTACAGGGCAGTGGACTTCACAGAAAGACATGGCTCTCAGGAGTGACAGCTGTCCAACAAAATCCTCCAAGCTATAAGCCTGAGTACTCTGGCATAAACCAAATCACCCAGTGGTTTTTTGTCTAGTAGGTTTATTTTGTACTGGAGAAACGCWGTGTAAGGAAAGGACTCTTCTATAACCTGTGCCCTGGAGAGCATTGAGCCACTTTCARTGTTGTTCTGAGCACTAAAGCTGCAGCGCAGTGATAGCATGTAAAGCACAGRAATAGCAGAACAGAGAATGGTGCTTAGGCAGGAAGGGAGGGAAGGAGCTAGAAGAGGGTGGTGAGGGCTCAGGTAGAGTATTTAGTATATTTAGGTAGAGTGGGGATCCATGAATGCRTGTGGGAGGGGGATTTCTGTGAGTCAAAGACATGCACCTAACTAACCAGTTTTGAAAAGCTTCAGGCTCAGAAGCATCTGAATTACTGCTTCTCAGACTATTTGAGACTATTTTCTAAGATTATATGTCTGCAATCACTTATTTTAGCAAAATGTACCACTCCAGTAGAATTGTTTCATCTGTGAAACTACTGCCATAAGTCAAACAACTGAAACATGTGGAATGAAGCTCTTCTCAAATTAAATAAACAACACTCATGGTAAATCATGAGAGGAGTAAATATTTTCTCTCTTTATTGCCTTGAAGCACAAGACCAGAAGCAAGATTTACAAATATTTAATACAGCTTATAAATAAATTACACCAGCAAAAACTAAACACCAGACCTAGGCAGGGGTGATTTCACTATGCAAAACCCCACTGAATTTTGCCATGCTCTCACCTTTTACTACATAAATAAAGGTCTGTTTTTCATAATTTGTTTTATTTCAACTTTGAACAGAGTTATCAAGGCTACAAAGGACAGATGAAATTGACAGAAATGTTTCTGTCTGCCATCCTCTCCTCCTTAATGTTCTAAGGAAAAAAAAAACTGAGACTGGCAGAAGAACCAATTGATCTGTGACAACGGCATTATTACTCAGGAAAATCTCTTGCCCTTGAGACATAGGGCAAGTGCATGAAATGAAATGCTATTACTTAGTGTATCATACTAGAATAGCAAGACCCTTGGCAAGTACAGGTAGCACCATAAACCTCAAAACCATTTTCAGTTTCAGYTTAATTTTCTTATTTCTCCCTTTTAATTGAGAATGAAGATTTTCTCCCCTAATCTTTGTTCCCATAGGATTCAAGCTCATGTTGCCTTTTACAACTATTTCAAGTGTGCCCCTCCTCAGAGGCAGGGCAGCACTGGCATCATGGCCACACAGTTTGTAATCAGATAACATACACCACAAGAGTGTGTTTGTAGATCATGGCAATGATCAGATTTACCAAAGACACATTTGCAGCATGCACATGGAACTTGATGCCTAAAACAGCTGGAAAGACAAGTTAATGTTTGCACAAGCAGTTTAAAACAGTCTATGCACAATGTAGAGTGATATCCCGAAAATATTAATGACAATGCTCAGAATTCAAACAGGTATTACACCATGGCTACTACAAAGTTCACTACTTTGAACCAGTTTCACATAGATTTTTTGTCTTCACTTAGGTCACCAAATCTGTGTGACTTTTTAAACCTCTATTGTAGTGGATGTTTATTTTCATGGGGTTTTTACAACTACTTTCTATTAATAACTATGTATCCACGGCATCAAATCTGACTGCAGATCTAGGTCTGGGTGGGATTTCACACACAGCAGTTGGGCTGGCAAGGAAAAACAGCAACTCCAGTTGATATGGCCTCTGTGCTTTGGAAGKCCCCTGTTTCCAGGAATGTGGTGTGTTCAAAGTTCCCAACTTTATTCTGAAATAATTTCTGACTCATGAATGCCTTTTTGAGTAGCAATAATGGAAAAAAAAATCTAAAAAATTACAGRAGTGCAAATGCAGGAAGTTCTCTAAGTCATCAACATACATGACAATAGGGTGTCTGCTGTTACCAGAACATTAACTTTTTTATAGCCAGCTCCTGAATTTCAGCTTCTGAAGAAAGATATGGGGACTCAGTAGGTATTTTTACGTACTTCAATGTTTTGCCTAATTTTGTTCTGATGGCAGTTGACAGTATGACCTCCTCCCCATCCCTGACCAT
>QVAJ01000068.1:1545326-1653180 GCA_003546035.1 Mixornis gularis | reverse complement strand
TTTCCAACCTAGCTGATCCTGTGATTCTGTCAAGAGCCTGGCACTACAGGGCAAATGCGGTTCTGCCTCAGTGGAGTAATTTTTTAAAGAAGGTTTCAATTGCTGGGARCACTGAAAGCTTGTTAAAAGGTCTGCTGTGTCTTTGGATTTTTAAACTAATATTAAAGAGCAACAGATACTGACAAACATCTGGATTTGAAGGTTTAGTTCACTTTCCAGAGGAAATRTTTATGTTTAACAGACAAACATGTGGCCTTGAGGCTTCTCTTCAAGCTTGGGAAGCAAGGACTTTCTCCTGGTATCTTATTCTTCCTATTCCAGGGAATTTCAGCACAAGTCTGAGAGCATAATAAAAGAAAACTAAAAGTAAAATAGTAGAGAGAGAGAGAGAGAGAGAGGAAAAATGTCATCCAAAGACTTCAGAATCTAGTCATAATTCAGAATTTAATAATAATGGCAGCAATAGGAATAGTGTGGTCTCTTTTCCTTATTTGTATTGGCAGCAGGTACATGTAAACTTCGTTCTTATTTCTGAGTAATTTCTGAATTTTCTGATRTCTATAATTCAATATTTATCTTTTTCTTGTCAATGATGCTTTGAAAATCAAATCAGTTTCCATCTCAGGCATTGAGGTACAGGATCCTGCTAGCTCCCTTTGGCTGCTGCAGGATTTGAAAGTGTATCCARGTCACCTGTGAGGAGTTCATATGTGTGACATTACTGAAACACGGTTTCCCTATGACTTTATACAGTGACTGGGCACAGCAGAGCAGTAATTCTGAAAAAAAGGTATAGCTATTTTGGAAACATTACAGCTTCTGACTATGAAGCTGTAGATTTTCTGTTACAACATGAGGTAATTATTCCCTGGTTACACCTGGAAATGTTGGAAACCTTAATCTCACTAGTGTAAATACTCATGAAAATGAAACTTAATTTTACCTGACCACTTGGAGTTCAATATTGGTTATCTACATAAGTTATCCAAGAAAAGAAAAAAGGAGGAAAAAAGTCCATTGTGTTAATTTAGGCCCTGACTTAGGCACCTCTGACATAAGAGACTCTAGTGTTTGGAAATAAAAAGTAGGTTATCTGTTTTCTTGCAAAAAATATACATGCTTTCAATACCACTCTATTGAACAGCAAAGAAGYTGAGATGGAAAACCTGTGCTAAATGTCACACTTTTACCAAGCTGAAGTCAGATGAATGCCTGAAGTACTTCATCTGTGACAGATTAAATCTGAATCACACACAAGTAATTTAATAAATTGTCATGTTCAGCTTTAAGAATCAATACTGACTTCTAGCYTAACATTTCTGTTTTAATTTTATGGGATGCTAGGATTATAAATTAATTGTTTTAAAGAAAATATACCTTTTTCATGTTGGAATGGAAAATTTTCTGGGAAAATTCTCCCCAGCTAAATTTTGGATTTACACTTGAAGCATCCTATTTTCATTTTTAAGAATGAAAACATTTTTCATATTCATATGCATTTGCATTTTTTTAATGTTGTACAATATATCGTTTGTGTCAAAATCAGTAAACTAGATGTCTCTCAAATTCACCTCTATCTTTTTTCAACTAAAGAAAATTTTTTTCATTAAATATGCAGGGAAGGTAATTTGTACCTTTGAACCATTCRACAGCAGAAACAAAATGTGAAGGTTTGTTTCCCGTAGCTTGAAAGTAATAGTACCACTCAAAATCAGAATTAGAAGAGCAGAAATAATGACCTTGTTTTCTAGTCATGGTTGACTAGGTTTTTGAGAGGCATTCATCTCAGGAAACTAAAATTTGGTTCCTATTACAAGCAATAGCACTAAGAATTGATTTTGTTTTAACACCTTGAACATGGAACATTTTGTATTTTATTCAGCATATGGTCAGGAAGAACAGCATAGGACTGCATTAAATAGTCACATAAAAGGAACTCAACACTATCTTGCCCGCTGAAATACTTGTCTTATGATTTGAATTTCAGGTAGGCATTCTATTCTTTCTAAAATGGCCAAGAATCTGGTTGRGTAGAGGGGAAAAAAAGTATTTGCACTCAAATTATTGACTGCATTAGAAAACAATTCATTTAATATGTTTATCTAGACATCCTGCTTTTCTGTCTGATCCAGAGAATCTTCAAGGAAATGACTGAAAATRACAACGAATCTAGAGACCACTGAGCTTAAAGGTTTGGGGTTAGGGCTTGGCTTAATTCCCTGCAGGAGGCTGTGAGCTGCAGTGTTAGCTATGACCCCTAGGCCAGGGTTATTGTTCCTCCCTGTGTAGACCTTAACTGGAAACAGATATACAGACAACAAAGCTGTGCCTGCAAAGCTCCTCAGAAGAACAGAAGAGGGTTGTATCAAATGTGCACCTCATATTTTCAGTTTACTTAGAGAACACCTGCTCAAGTGGTGATGCTTTCAGTCTGTCTGTGCAATGATGCATTTCTGCTGGGTTTGTCAGACAASATGACAAAGGGAGAGGTTTGAATCACAACCTTGCTCAAGAGTGTTGCTGTCATTTTTAGTTCAGCCTGCTCCCATCCAAGTGTGGTATGGCCTCTCCCATCACCCAGTCCTCTCCCAGAAGGGAGGACTGGAATCATAGGCTACRGTGAGGTGGGAGGGACCCAGAAGGATCCTCAAATTCCAGCTTGTGGCCCTGCACAGGACACCTCAGGCATCACACCATGTGCCAGAGAGCATTTTCCAAATACTGAGCTCTGACAGTCTTGGTGCTGTGACCACTTCCCTGGGGAACCTGTTCAATGCTTGGGGATGAAGAACCCCTTTCTGATGTCTTCATTCCTACCAGACAAGAATCTAAAAGGCAAAGAAAAGAAAGGCACAATTTCCAGTGACAGTAATGCTGGCTCATCCCACTTTGCAGAACAAAGGAAGGGTAAATTGGGTGTTGTCACATTTAGGTGAAAATAGAAATTGCATTGATCTCGGCTATTTTCTCTACTAATTTCTGGGTTTATGATAAGCAGGTAGGTATCAGATCATAAATAAAGCTTTAATGCCAACTGTGGTGTCCAGACTGTGCTATGAGATTTTAGATATATTTAGTCAGTCATGTGGGAAATGTGTAGATAGCAATCAATTTATTTTCCACGATGTATTACTTTTTAAATGGAGAAAATAATTATAGCATGTATATATGTTTCTTGGCAATGTAATTATATAAAGAATGGGAAGAAAACATATGGAAGCTGTCTTAGTGTTTTTGAATTTTTTCTCTTCTATGATAAAAATTCTTTTAGGTGTTATAAATTAATTTTAGCACAAATACAGTTTTGGAAGTGAAAAATGTAATTTTTTAAAATTTCCTATTTCACAATCCTGGTGCTCAATTTTATTTTCTCCTGATTACAGTCAGTAGATTTCACATGACCATTATCACATGAAATTTAGGAAAAGTTGAAAAATATGAAGAAAAACAGAAGAATGAAGAATTGATAAACATTTCTTTGAAACTAACATTTATACACTCTGGCAACCCAAGCCGGTTATACTCCAGAGAAGTCAYGATGTCATAAATGAAGCTTATTTGAGAGTTAAATGTATTAGGAAGTTACAGATTTACATGTAATAGTTATTTGTAAAACAAAAATCTTTGCTTGAATGAACTGATTCCAAAGTCTTGGTGTCCTAAGCTGTATCCTATATGACTAAGAGATTGGTTACAGAAAGAAGGTGTGTTGAATGATAAAAATTGTGATTTTTTAAGTAATGCTATGAAAAACTAAACATTTTTGCTTTTTTAACATAGTATTTCCAACCTTTGTTCATTTAATGAAATGGAGATGAAAGTCATGCTTCTTTTGAGAGGAAAAATGAGRTATAGTTTTCAACTGTCACTCAAGGTCACTGTTGCATCATAATGCAGACAAATTAATGAGGAAAAGATGTCAAATATTTCCCAACACCCATTTTGCTTATTCTGGAGAGAGAAGGGGAAGATGAATTTTCAAATCACTGGGCATTCCTTGTGGGTAGTCTAGAAAATTTCTTGTGTGTGGAGTGTGTGGTTACTACCTARGACATCCTGCTTTCACTCAAGTTAATGAAAGTTCTGGTAACKATTAGCTATTGATTAATCTAAAAAGGTGAACAATATTTTCTTATGATCTGATTTAGGAAGTTGCAGAGAAGGGTGAGGATGCCATACAGTGAGAGAGCAGCACGCTAAAAACTGAAGAAAAGCAGGATTAAATTAAAGAATATGAAGTYCAACCAGGGGTCCAACCAGAAATTCTGGAAGGAGCACTAGCTAATGGGCATGAGACACTGCAATCAAATACATTTCCTCATGACAAATCATCTATGTTGGAGCTGACTAAAAGTAAGCAAAGCYGTCAATACACTTGGTATAGCCTATGCCTACCCTGGTTCTTAGGGCGTGCACAGAAGCAATGACCATGTGGACAAATTTGTTTAAGCTTGATTTTCACCCATGCTGAGATTTCAGTGTCACAGTGTCCTCAAAACTCTGCTGCTGTGGCTTGTTTAGACTTGTCCACAGGAGAAAATTCAAAGGCCTGGACCTTGTGCTGGATCCTAAAAGAGGGAGATACGGTTATATTAAGTGCTGTTGGGTATAGTGTAAGCTCTCATTAGCCAGCAAAGAGTATTTTTCTAAGAAGGTGATGTACTAAGTGCTTGCAGTTGAGATGTGCTGAGCTAAAGTATTATTTTTCTTGAAACAGTGACTCTGGGTGATGATTAAGAGGAACTTTGATTTTTTAGGTCATTCTTCCTTAGAAGGTAGCATTGCCCAGAGGGTCTGCACCAGGGAATACCATTTTACCTTCAACTGTATATAGTTTTTTTAAATATATTTTTGACCCTACTGATCCTTATATGATTTAAAGAAATTCTTCCTTTAACTTTATGGAATGGCCTTACRACAGAAATCCTGGAGCCCTGTGCTCTAAGTAGTACAATTCCTGGAAGCCTGCTCTTCTGCTGCCAGTACTTTCTGGGAATACTACACATGCTCTACTGACTCACATCACTTCAGATGAAAAAAACAAAAACAAAAATCTGCTGGTAGTCTTGATTTTCCCTTCAGGGCAGAAGTGTTTCTATGCAGCATGCTRTCATAAAGGTCAAAGGGATTACTAAAGTCAGCCAGCTTGTTTCATACTGTGACCAACAGGAGATTTCATTCTGCATCACATATACATTTCTGAAACTAGAGAAGAGTTTTAGGGAAAATTTGGATTTAAAGATTTCATATAAAAACAAAACTGTCCATCTTCTAATAAAAGGGTGASAAGCAGACTAATTTGAGAAAAGATTACTGCTTCAAATTAATTACTGAATAAGAACTGGTGGAGACAAGCTTTCCACTCAGATCATGAGCTAACCCTTTCAAACATTTTTATATTCCATGGATTATACGCATGATGTACCAGCAGGATCATGGAAAGGATATGCAATTCAAACATTGACTTTCCCAATATATTAAAGGATGTATTTCTTCAGGKATCACCATCTCTCACAGGAGAATCCCAGAGCTACAGAAAGACCACCTGGACAATCCAGCACCCAAGAGCTATGGAGGAATCACAGCTGACTGGAAGAGCTTTTGCGATCAAGGTCCTGCCATTCCTTTCATGCTCAGTTTACATCGTGTTTATATCTCCTGACAGCTGTGCACAGCGAACAATTACTATAGGCATTATATGTGCAGTTGCTTAGGCTGTGGTTTATAAGATCTTGCTCTGCAGTTACATTTATTTCATCTTCACAGGCCACCCAGCAAACAGGGAGTTGTTTGATGTGCAGGATTACAGTGAGGTTTACAATTTGCTGAATTCAGTTACTCTTTCTGCTTCTGCCTTTTAATAACACATTCTCATATTTGTTTTCCACTGCAAAATAAGAACTCTTTTGAACTTCGTGAAAGAAAAAAACATTTTAAATGCACTGCAGGACTGAAAAAAAAAAAAATCCTCCTGGCTCTGACAATATGCTGTGGCAAACACAACTCAGACACTCACATTGACAAAAAAATTATTTCAATGACTGAATTTACCTCAGTTCCAAAGATTCAGGATAATAATACCAATAACAGCAACATTAATAATAACAGTAGTAGTATTGTTACTCCCACACTATATACAGCATTCTCTTTTGAATTTCAGCTTGTTACATCCTGGYAACATTTCTTAAATCTTGACTTCCATTGCACTGACTTCCCATGAAAATAAATGAAGATTAATTTTGTACATATGAGGAAAAAAAAAATTAAAGGCTTAAGTAGTTTCAAATATCCATTACTGTTAAGTGACACTGACTGTTGTTTTTTTCCTGCAAGTCATAGTGAATGAAATTAGCCTCTGGCTATGTAGATTAGCTGAAAGCACAGAGTGCCTTAGAGACTATTCTGCTGCAGTCCAGCATAACTGGTTATGTTTATCCTGGAAAAGAAATGTCTTTCTGTTATTTTTTTATCTTAGTAATGCTGAAATTTCCTATTGGAACTCTCTYCTCATTGCATAGACCTGGGCATTTTTTTGTTGTTGCCAAAAACAGCTATCAATGTGTATGAACATTTGTGATACACATTGTGATRTGCATATCCTTTATATCTGCATATAAAGGATAGATAAGCAATGCACCCAGCTGTTACATTTAGTGTTAAAGTATTTGTATCATTATGATCCACACAGAGTTGATGGTTGTATCTCAATCTCATGTTTTCCTACAATGATCAATTAAAATAAATGCTTGTTTATTTTGTTTATTACATTGTTGAGAGCTACCCAGCTCTCAACTGAGATTTAATGGGATCTGATTCCCTCTTCACATGTTACATTTGTGTAAAAGCAAATGCAATTTACAGAAGTACACCTAATGGTATCACATGGTTGCATCTAGTACACAACAGTTTCCTATTATAAGTAAAAAAAGGTGCTGTTCTTTACAACATCTTGATGGTAAAGTGGTGTACACTGCCTAAAAATTGCTTATGTGAGAATTAGGGAACTCAAGCTGTGACAGTTTGTGAGGTACAATGAGAGCTCTAGGAGTTGTGCATGAATTGTGGCCTTAAAGGTTTGGGAGAGTTGCTGTATGTGTAACAATATCATCCCTGGGATTCATTTGGGATGTGATCTACTTTGGCATGGAGAAAGGACAGGAACTGTTACTCTGGATATTAGGACCAAATAAATCAGAGAAATGAGTTTGTGTGGTTGAGAGAGCTCTGGCAGACCGGTGAAGGATGGCTTTCCACAGGTAGGCAGGTAGGCCTCACGTCTGCAGGGCATATTCTCAAGTAGATGGGAACAGAATTGTCTCTTASTAAAAGTCAGTGGGAGAGTGTGAAATTCCTAGTTTATTACCTGGTGTAAGTACTTTATTTCTGTAATGCATGAGCAATTTAGAGACAGAATCTAATATTTTTCTAAAATTTTCCTTTACAATTGAAAATGGTWATTTGCTGCCTCTGCAGAGTGGCCAGGCAGGTACACAACACTGAGGCTGGTGGGAGTTTTCCCACTAGAGGGTAGGGATCTGTGAATCCTCTTTCCTGTAGAACAGCTTTTTCTTCTCTCCCAAATGAACTTGCCAACACGATTTTCCTCTTTGTCAAGTGAAATACACTCATAGCACATAGAAACATCCTGATGTGTTTCACAATCTGCATTTCTCAAGGCTTTCAGTGCCTAACACTCTCTTAGATTGCTTTGGCTGTGAGAGAAAGCAGTCCCATTTCACTTGTTTACAGACATTCACAGCACACCTTGTAATGCCCACCTTATGTGTGTGGTGTTTCTTACTAGTTGGATGCTAAGAAAAGGACCTCATATATTACTTTGTGGAAAAATACCTTATGTCCAATGGTGCTGACCTGGGCCTATGGCAATTAGAGCACTGCTGTTATAGTCCTGCCACTATACCTGCATCTTACCTAAAGGCTATGTCTGTTGCCTAAAACATTATAAATTAAACCTATGTATAAAAATCAATAAAGCAGGCATCCTTTTCTATGACCCACCCAGGCTTATCAGCACATTTGCTCACCTGGTAACCAGTGAGAACCAGACAACTTTCTGTGGCTCAGTCATTGATGTCAGTCCCAGTGTTTACAGACAATAATATGTCAATCAACCTTACATTAAATATTGGCATGTCTGTAGTCACTCATCTTTCTTTTCCTTTAGTCAGATATATTGAGTACAGCTCCTAATAAACAGAAAATTACAAATTTACCATCTGTCAGGATCCAGTTAGGAATGAATGGCTGAGATGAAGCTTCTTAAGCTGGAACAAAGCTACAATTATGATCCTTAAATTTTAATTAAGTATATAGCTAATGGTCTACATTAAATGAGATTTCCTCTTGATAGCAATTGTAAAAATCTGCTATTCTCTTCCAAACAAAGCTGTGAAAATATAGATCTCAAATAAAGCTCTTAATACCTTTCCATTCATCAGATATTATTTCTTGAATCTTCTACATCTTCATGTATTAAACTTTGAATACTCAATTCTACTGATGATGGAGCCAAAAATCCCTATTAGTGAAATGCTTATTGTAGGATAATATAGCTTTGTGTAAGAGTCTTGCATTTCTACACAAAGCTGAAAAGGCCACTGAGCAAAAGAACTGGTACATCTTGCCAGTGAATTTCATATTGGGAAGATGTTTTTATTCTMATTCTGCAGTTGAATTAGCAGAGCAAAGAGTGGTGAAGCAGAGAGAAAAAAGCATTTGGTTGATAGGGTTCACAAGTGACACATTTTCTTCATTCTCTAAATTGCCTGTCAAATTAAAGAGCAAGTCTGAAAACTTCTGTAATTATCTAAACTATTATCTCTAACAAAGATTTACATGTCTTTCCTACTGTGCTAAAGAAGGGCAGTTTCAAATCATTAAGCTTAAAACCTTATGAGAGATGCAGTTAACATCCCAGTGCAAGACAGCTAGTTACAAACCACTCTAATAAAAATTTCAAGAAGGCTAAGGTTTACTTAGACTGTGTAGATACTCAGCTATTCTGACCTAACCCTTTAAAATTGTTACCACTTCCCCTCCCAATCTCATCATGTTAAATTGATAGTTCATCAAAGCCAAAATCTTTCTTAGTGAAGGGGGTTTTTTTACCACAGTGTATACTATATATAATGTGCACTAAAATACTGATTAGTCAAGCAGCAAAATATTGGCTATAGATTTAGTAACAACTAAAGGTTTGCAAATATCAGAAGTTAACAGTTGTTACTTTTGCCTTTCAGTTATCATACTCTGGAAATAATTTTTAAGATGCAATCTCCTTCCTATAGCTGGAACATAAATACATTTATTATTTCTATAACTTTGTTGTGGTTACTTCAGGAATTGTAAGACATGGTAGGATTTCTGTAGTGAAGTTGACTGGTAATGCAAGGCTGTGATTTTTTGTAATTTTCAAGCTTTTTCAGGCTCAGTGCTTTCTACCTTTACCTTTTTAAATTCGTATTATTTGTGTAATGAAATTATTTACTTGCTGCAGCAGAATCAGAACCTGGCAGATTTTTGGGACTGATTTCTTCTATGTGGATGCTGAAATATATGAGGAAGATGATGGCTCATTAAAAGAAGAACTTGCAGAAGTAACGTTCATAAAGAATTATTTATGAAATATTTATGAAGATCTTTCAGTATCAGTAAACAAAATGTGCGAAAAACTTACTAATAACTCAATTAAAATACTATAAAAAGTCTTGTAAATTATGCAGTGAAATTCCATGTAAACTTTTTACTATTTTATTAAAACCAGATGCCATAGCAGCATCCTTGATAGTTTAGGAGTGAATTGTAAAACACGGAATTATTAATCTACATACATGAATCATGGTTTTGCAGTAAGGGCTATTTAATTAATGGGATGTCAGGAGGAAGAGATATTTTCACTGAAACGATGCTGCAGCACACTGAATCAAGATAGATGTGAATTTTGAATCAGAATTTCATTAATTTTTTCTAGTGACAAAACTAACAAATATTCCTGATTAAAATTAATGATGATTTATTAAGTAAGTGAAGGTTACCTAATTGCAACTTCAGTTTAAACAATGCCTGAATTGCCTAATTAAAAATTGTATGCCTCTTGCTTAAAAGGTAATTGCTTATGAATTGCTGCTTTACCACTCTGATTGATCTTCCTAAAGTTTGGTAATTTACTGAAGCTCAGAAGGCATCAAGAGCACGGTATATGCAGGTGAGCCTTTCCTTGCTATTTAAGCACCAAAGGAATTGTTTTTGCTATGAAGAAATGGAAGTGTTTTGCAAACAATGGCATCTCCATGGTTATCCATGGAGTGCTATCTTTGTTCTTGCTAATGTAAATATATACACCATGTTTGTTCAGAGCATGCACATGGCATTTTGAGGTCACTAAAAAGCCCAAAACCAAAATAATGGGCGGAAGAATTATAGTGTAGCAAGATAAATATGTAGTTAAATGGTAATCATAGTGCACTGCACAGTAAAGACAATCAAAAAATAAATCTCCAASTGGTTCTAAGCTGGTTTGGGCTTAATCATTTTTTTTTCCATTTCACTTGAAATACTTTTTAGATGAATTGTAAATAGGAAGCAATTATCTTTTTTTTTTTTTCCCAATCAAAATTACTATCCACATTTCACAAGGAAGGAGACAAATTTTCAAAAAGGTATACTCCAACGGAGAGATTGTTTTGTCAAGTGTTTTCTCTCCACTGTCAACAGATTTCCAGATCCTTACTTGTATCTCTGGTCATATTTTCTAAAATATTTTGTCTTGTCCTGTACTGATACCTACATTTGAATGAAAATTATTCATAGGCRAAAGACTCATATTAATACTTATCTAACCTGTTCATGTAGGAGCAACAGTTTAAAGTATGAATCTCCACTATCACATACACAAACTTATAAAGTGCAGTGAAAAAATATACATATTTTGGTGTTTGGGATTTTTCAGTTTCATGAGGAAACAGGAGCACCAAAGTAGTTTGTGAGTTGTTTACTAATATTTGACCCTTGCGAAACCTAGAGTTTCATTGCAACATTTCTCATAAAAGTACAATCTGAAGCTAGCCTTATGCCATGGCTGTGGTGGCCTCAACAGCTTTGGTGAGCTCTTCAGAGAGATTTYCCTTCTAATTAATTCACTACTATGGGAAAATGTCCATTGTGAAAGATGTTTTGCGAACCCCCACCAGCAGGGTCAACCTCAGTAATAGCGTCAGGTGGTTCTGTGATCTTTGGGCACATGGTACAACTGGTCAACAGAGACAAACCCATTGTGGAATCATTTTGACACCAAGAGCAGTGCTTCATGTTCAGATTTAATGGAAAAAAAGGGAACAGCAGCACTTTTGGTGCCCAGCCTCCAGTGGGTAAAGGGGTAGCAATGTGTGATGCTTGGAATCTTTATTCTGATCATGTATTTCTACTCTACCATTTAATTCAGAATCCCAGCAGATATGTTTAGATAATGCATATYTAGAAATATGGCTGCCCTGGCTGCCAAAATAGTAATTTCATTTTACAGCTTCACTTCYCTCTGCATACTTGTTAAGAAGCTGAACCCTGTAATTCCTTCACTTCCTCTAAGAGAGAGGAGAACGTAGGAAGGAAGTCAGGGAGGAAAACAAGAGGGAAATAAGAAGTAAGATAAAGATCTAATCAGATTAGGAAAACATTCTAGTGCTGAAAATTTATGAAATTTAGTGGCCAACACGAACCAATCTTTCCCAATAAGCAAAGAAAAATATGCCTTTTTAGAATTTCCAAGAGGTTTTAAAAACACTGTACTCTGGTGTTAAAAGTATACTAGTATCCAAATCCCTCTCCAAGGATTTCATTGGGTTACTTGCTTTCATAATAGTATCCAGCTGACAAAAATGTGGCTCCCTATCAGAGCRTCCTCTCCATTCTCTTCTTCATCATTTGTGTCTATGACATTGTGCCTAGTGGTGTTGTGTGTTCACTAATGTCTGCTGGAATGAAGGTGCCTGTGCCAGTAGCTGTGATTAAAGTCTGAGTAACAGGAAAGATGTTTCTGCCAATAGATGAAGCTCTGGAGATCCAAAGCAAAAGTTGCAGATCCCTCTCTCAGCTCTACTGGACTTTACTCAGCATACATAATACAACTTCCTAATAGATCTCTTTAGGCTTCCAGTGAGGTTTATATAATCTGACTGTGTAGCGCATGTTAAGTAATGATGTCATGCCTATTTATTAATATAATCTACAGTGAGCATCTTCATGTCAATGGGKATCTTCAAATGAAATTTGTGATCAATTTTATATCTTAGAAAACAATATACAACTSTAATGTCATTTGTAATATGATTCTTCAGTGAATGCTATTTGTCTCTTTCATATCCACTCATTTGCTGTGATGGGAAATAAGGATGGGTTTGGAGAATGTCCAGGTCTATCTCCAGTTATATCTCTCTATGTATCACTTTGGTGTATATACAAAAGTGGAGAACTTAATCTGCCTTCACTGGCCACATAGAAATCAATGACATATCTCTTCAAAGACACTCCCTGAATACAGCTGAATACACTGTGATAGAGCAGAGGCAACTGTGTCTAATATCACTGTCATTCTTATGCCTRAAACTTTTATTTGAAGTTTCTAGATGGGGGCATAAGTTTTAGATACAGCTACAAGTGATCACCCTCTCAACTATGACTGCTAGGTAGAGTTTCCATCTTASTCCAGAGTACTGTTGCCTGTGGTCTCTAGGCTGTTCACAAACACCTACACAGTGTGTAGAGGATATTGAAATCTGCCTCCTAAACCAACAGCCAGGTCCTATCCCCTTTATTGAAAGGAAATAGTGAAAATGGATTTGGACAGCTAGATGGATTCGATTTACTCTTAGACACCTTGCCAGCTCTGCCAGAATGATAAATTTTGTAGGAAGACCTTTGCAACATCCAATTTACTTGGTCCTGTTGGGTAAAGCAAAGGCAAATGTCTGAGATCAACAGTTACAAAAGAGTCATGGGCTGGAAAATCAGACAATGGAGAGGCCAAGAGCCCAGGCAGAGCAAGACTGAAAATGTGTAAGGGCAGATTACAAGAGAAGATGCTGAGAGAGGTCCTAACCCTTAATTATCCCTGGATGTACTTTCATGGAGTCCTACACTTCGCCTACTGCTACTTTAACAAAAAGTTCCTCAACAGAAGAGGGTCTTGGTTAAGTTCAGTAATTACACGTGTGTCCTCAGAGAAAATAATGGACATTRTTGATATTTAGTATTACTAAAAAGCTTTTTAAAATATGTGGTTTATAATATCCCAAAGGAATCCACTTGGAAAGCAAACCATTTTCWCTCTGTATGCTGTATGAATTTGCTGTTGAATGCAAATAAAAATATGCAAGGGTGTAGACCTTGGTTTCCATTTAGAGAAGGAAGCTGATAGATGTGAAGACATAAAGATGGCAAAGATTGACAGTGGGGAAGTAATAAGTTACTTGRGTGTATATGATATGAAAGGTAATGAGATGATTTGAAGTCTATCAGCACAGATTATAAAAACATKCATGCAGAGGTTATGGAAGTTCAATCTTAAAAATCCTACAGATAGGATTAGAATTTTCTCCCCAGCCTGAATCTTGGAAAATAACRTAGAATAACAATAACCACTTTTAATTGTCTCATTGCTGTCATCTAAAGTGGCTTTAGAAAATGAAATTGAGAGCTAAAGGACTGAAGTGCCTCAAGATGCCACTTTAATGTTGCCCTCTGGA
Organism: Mixornis gularis; assembly: GCA_003546035.1. NCBI lineage: Eukaryota > Metazoa > Chordata > Aves > Passeriformes > Timaliidae > Mixornis > Mixornis gularis. Next base: position 1,639,420 of record QVAJ01000068.1, on the reverse strand, counting down.
TACTAGTCACATTGTCCAAATCCCAGGCCTTGGCCTATTCTCTGAAAAAAACTTATTTTCTATGMAATTTAGAGGCACTAAGTGCTACTTTCGCAGACTATCTAAACGACCTTCTTTCAAATGAACTAGGTGAAGTGGCACGTGTGTCTTGCATGTTYCCTTGCACTTCTTAGAGAATATAAAGAAAACCTGTGACTATGAGTTCTACTTGCAGATTTTATGTGTGCTCAAAAGGAAAGAGGGCTGAATCATCAACCCACAGTGAGCGGAAGAAAATACATTTTCCAATGAGAGTTATTTGGATTTTTTCATTGTATTTTCTCTTGCACTCTCGAAGCTCCCCTTTTTTTTTCTTTAGGGCTTAACCTCAATGTGTGCTAATTAGTCTGAAAGAGAGAGAGAACACACATTTAATTAGTGTTTGCTGTAACTCTTTTCTCATTTGGTGGGTTCCTGGRTATTATTCAGAAATATGAGATCAGCCACTAATATTGACAATGTCAATACCCCTTCAATTAGTACTGTTGAATACCTTTCTGTCTTTGCTGGCTACAGCCTCCCTCTATCCTTGCTCAGCACCTTACAGAATATGTGCTAGTCTTCATCACAGTTTATGCTTTCAGGTGTTTCCTTTATAAAAGACAGAGGATGACAGTATCCTTGTTTAACCCCATGCACATTTCCATATGAAGCCTGTTTTCTGGCACATGCAGCATGTATATGACAACACATTCTATCTTTATATACTTATGTGCAGTTATATAAAAGATGTTTAAATAGCAAAAGACAATTAAAATTATGTGTGGAAATCAGATCCAAAGTAGGAGTATGGCCTGACCATGAAATCAAGACCCTCCAAAATGTCTATTTTGCATGAGTCAAGTTTCAACATGTTCCTTACAGGTTTACCACAGAGGTAATGTCATAGTGAAATAGGCAATTTTCTTAAGTTTCTTGGGGGTTTTTTGGGGTTTTTTTTTGGGTTTTTTGGGTTTTTTTTGGTTTTTTTTTTGTTTTGGTTTGTTGTTTTTTTTTGTTTTGTTTTGTTTGTTTGTTTGTTTTTGTTTTCATCTTGCATAGAAGCGCTCAAAAATAAATAAAATGGAAAAAGAAGCATGTTCATTTTCACTGCATTTCTGGCTTAATTAGGAAAGCCTTACATACACCAGGAAAGCCTTGTGGAGCCATGATTGTTCTTTTTTGAGTAAAGTTTTCCTCTCACCAATTTTCTTCCCTTTCCAGGTTTATCTCTGTGTTGGAAAACATAGGTGCAGCTATGGATGCTGTAAAGGAACTAATAGCAACAGGGCTATTGGGCATGAGACAGAGGAGATCACAGCTCTTGCTTTCAGAATTATTTTGGACACACTGCAGGGAAAAAGTGACTGACTGAAGATGTGACCTTTGGCTGAAGACTAGAAACATAGAAACAATGCACCACATGAAAGAGTTCTTTGAAACTATAACAGTACTTCGTTTCATATTCTAGTTAACTGAGACATTGCATAATACATTAGGTCATGTAGACAGCCCCAAGGTGAGAATTTCTTCTAACATACCTGAGTGGAAACTACCCTTCAACACCATTTTTGGTAGCCTTCATTCCATTATTAAACCAGTAACAGCTCTCCTGCTCTTGAACCAGAAAATCAATGTGGAATTTTCTTTCTAGGCCTATAATACTGTAATCKTTTTAGAGTAATCTTTTCAGATAAAAGTTTGGAAAGATCATGCTTATGAATGACTGCTTTCAATTACAGAATTAAAACCTCAGCATTAGACATTCTGTTTGCTCAAAAAAACACTGTTTCCATTATTTCTCTGAATAATATAGAAATTCCAGTGTAGTCCTACAGGAGAGAGTTTTCTGAATTAAAAGGCCAACAAGAATAGTAGTACCCTATGATGTTAAAAAGAATAATCAATAACTTACACAAGCACATTCTGGGAAATGTTTTGTTTGTATATTGTTTCCCCTGTGTGTGCAGCCCTTTTGTTTGCTTTCCAGGTTAGCTGATGTTATAAAATTGATTAGTTTGCTTGTTTGCTTTTGTAAAAGATAAGAAATAATAAACTGAAAACAAACAAACAAGCAGAACCTAAGCAGAAAACATGCAACAACCGATAACAAWTCATACCACTCTTCTTACTTTGCTGTCAGGAAGAAGTACACTTCAGAAATAATAGAAAGTATTTGCTTTTCTTTCCAGACGCAATCACAGATCCAAGCACAGAGACTAATGYTTTTGTTCTCACAGTTCATATGGGCCTACAGCGAAACAAGCATCCACCTATTCAGAGCACAGTCATGGTAAGTCAAACCTTTTAGACTGTCAGACTCTCTTAACATTACATTGTAGTTTATTTAACAGTGCCCCATTCTCCCAGAAGAGGCAGAGCACACGTTTATGCTCTCAGTCCTCCAAGGTGGCACAGCAGAGCTGCCAGGTAAAGTCGTGAGTCCCTCCTGGAATTGACACCCCAGGCAGATGGCRGAGCAGATGTGCCAATGTATGCTTCTCTATATCACAGTGCCCCCCAGTGCTTTCAGTGGTACTAAAATATACTCTCATTTTTACCACTGAGGTTAAAAATTACCCACTCAAGCAGCCAGTCAGAGGATGATACTGCTTGCTTGAAAACTACCTGGATCTATATCAGCCACAGCCTAGACTAAAGTAAAGCAAAGTTTTGTAAGCTGTAAGCACAGCACATTGATGCAGTAAAACTTTAGTGGCCTTGCATGTGCCTTATCACATCCTTTCTGTAGCCCTCCACTCATAGTTGCTACTTTGTTCTGAAGGTCCCTGGGGAATTAGGTTTGAGGGAGAGAGAGGAAAATGAGGAAATGAGATTAGGAGTGGGAAAATGTCGACATGAATTTCAGTTTCCTTTTTCTAGTACAAGAAGTGAAGAATTTGGAACAGATCCCATTCCTACCAAAGCCAATGACAAATTGTCCATTGACTTTAAAGAGAACATGGCTGATTTGCTGTGGTTTTATTGTTTCTTATTTTCTAACTTYATCTTGTGGCTGGCCAGAAAGTTTGGGTTTGGTTTCAACTCCTGATAATAGCTTTCATACTATTAATTTAATACGGAGAAATCCCTTTCAATCCTACATGCTCATAAGATTCAGGGCATCTCAAACTGATTGCATGTAGTCTGAAAGCAAATCTTACAGTCAGGAATCAAACTGTGGTACATTTCTGTGACATATTCCTTCCTTCTATTTTTACGTGGCTTAATTAAGAAGAAAAGGATTTTAAGGGGTGATCTAGGACAACTATAGCGATTGCTACCTTATACTTAGTTAGCTTCAAATACAGTTCAAGTCTAATGRTTTTGGGTTCCTGCTTGAGCTGAATTCAAAGTGATAAACATCACCATGTACAGGTGAGATTTTGGGGAAAACATCAAAGAAAAGTTACCTTAATTTTGTAGTCAAAGCAAACTAGACAAACAAGTCTGTCATGGTTGGTGGGTGGAAGCCCGGAGATTTTCTGACAGTAAGGTAAACTGCAAAAATCCTCATCTATTTCATTACTACAGTTAACATAAAAGCAGAATTTTACTCAACCCTTTAGACACTCTTCTTGGAATTGTCTAGGTATATGGATAGACACATAGAGGTATAGAGGGACAGATAAAAAGAAAAAGAAGAATTTTTGACATGATTATTCAAAATCAGTTATGGGAAGTTAAATGTGCTTAGAGAAGTTAGTTCAGTTCTGAAAATCTTCTGTAATTCGAAAGCCCTCAATACCACTTCTCACTCTATTTTTTTTTGGTTTTGATAATGGCACTAGCAACTCTAACAACTTTTTAGACTCAATTCTGAGAGAAAATATATTTATGTGAGTCTACTCTTACTGTTAGTCCTTGTATTTCTGCTTACTGGTTTGTTTTCAGTTTGCCATCTGTAAAGCAAGGCACCAATTTCCAGCAAATTCCACAGACTATTCTGAAAGTAGGTGAATAGACACTATGAGTGTTGGCTTCATCTTTACCTCACCCTTAGAAAATCAGACACTGCTGTGAGCCTCAGGGCATGAAACAACAAGCTGGGCTTCTGTTGTTTCTTGTGAGGTTACTTTGGGCRTATTACACAGTAATATTGAGCTTGAAGTGAAAAATACAATCCCAAGTCTTGCCAGCATGGCACAAATTGAACTAAACAACAGTTTCACTTTCTTTCATCATTTAATTCATATGTCTAAACTACTAATGACACAGCTGAAGAATGTCAAACAATGGCATTCATCCCCTCACATTGCAAATATAAGAGCTGTGTACTGAATGTTGACTGGTTATAAAATTTCTCCTGATCAGCACTCTGGTTTTGAAATATAGGGTTAATTTACAAGCATTTGAATAACTGAGAGATGAGGACTATCAAAACACAGCTAGTCTTTTTTTTGGGTAAAATTTTTACATATGGGTGGTCAAAGTTTCAACAGTATTTTCACTTGTTCATCTGGTATTGTACTTCTATCCATATGGATAGCAGATTTGGAAGACRACACAAAAGAAGCATGTCTGAGAAACAGGTTTACTTAAAGATTTGCATTATGTATTAACATTATCTTCTCTGACCTATGGGGAAACTCTGACACGCATCTGGCCTCTTTCTTCTTTCTGTCTTTCTACAAGAGTTTGCTACCACAACATGACTTGTACTGGAGCAATGAACAAAAAAATCTGTTAGCAGCTCTTCTGGTTTCACTTCTCAATTAAGATTTCTTTGGGAAGAAAATCCAAATACTGTGGGTTGTGCCATGAGAGAATATTTGTGTATAGGAACAAATCTCTGAGTAGTTCTGTGTCTGTGTGTTATTTGGGCCTACATGGCCAATTGTTTCCTTGGATAGGGTCTTAGATTTTTCAAAAGGAATGAAGAAAATCCCACTGGCAAAAAGCATTTAACGTGTGCTTTCCTTGGACCTCTACTGCTTCAAGTGAGTGGCTGGAGATCATTGGTACCAAATGAGTCCTTCAGGCAATCAGCAGAGCAAAGAGGTCCACAATACTGTCCTCCAGTGAGCAGTAATCACTGCTCCACTCCTGTGAAGAAAACCAGGAAAAAGAAAAACAACTCAAGCTCTGAAAYACAGAAACAGATGAAGCAAGAAAACAAATCTGCTTGATGAAGGCAAGGAATGTTGGCCACTGTTAACAAGTCACRGGGAGAAGGGAGAGAAGCAGAAACAAACAGCATAAATGAGATTGACATTGAAAAGAAATAGAGAAATTGCCCTATTTGTCAAATAAAAATAATAAAATAATATGAATGAAAAGAAGCAGATATAATCCTGTAAACATAATGAGGAAGTAGTAAATGAGTAATAAAGGCAGCTACAAAGAGCCAATTGTGTCTTCTGTTCTGATCTGGTGCCTAAAAAGCTTTCCAGGAAAGTACTCAACATTTTCTTATGAAAGCACATAGCAGTTCTGTGAGAGAGGATAATTTATTTACAGGTTATGGTGTTATTTGTAAGAGGAGTCTCAGAAAAGCCTTGGATTTTCCATTACTCAAAATGAAATATAGAGAACATTTTGTTTAATTCTTGCATGTGCTAAAAAGGAGAAGATTTGAACTGAGAAAATGGAAGTGCCCATGCTAAAAACATAGTATCCRACTTATTTCTACTGTTTCTTTAAAGCACAATATTTGGCTTAAACTTATTTTCATCAACAACATCTGATTGCAGCCAACAGTGCCACAATGTTAAAAATGTGTGAATTGTTGTCCAAATAGTTTCAAGACTTGATTTTGCCACTTGCACTTGTGTTGAAAATTTTACAATCCACAGATGATTTAACTGGACCAACTAAACCACTGAGAGGTGTGAAATATAATGCTGTAAGAATAACCCTAATAAAATCTTTATTTAAATGGCTTGGGAAAGGTGTATKACTGGGAAAAGGAGCCCAGACTTTTAATTCCCTTTTTCTTAGCACAAAAACTAGCCAACGTGCACTACATTCAAKTTAACATTTTTTTATCTAAATTAATTTATTCTGAGCTTCATTTATTTGGTCCTTTGGGGCACAGTCAAAACAGATTGCAAAGCATGGCATTTTAGCCTGGATTATTATGGCACTTTTTTTTTTTTTCATAATTTGCACTTAAACCAATTGGCATGTCTCCTTATAAAGAGCTTCTTGAAGTTTTAGTTACAAAAACCTTTTTTTTCCTCAAAGGAGGAGGCCTTGCCACTAGATACAGTTCATCCCACTTTCCTTCTACTCTAGTGGGTGCAGAATGCTCACTGTATACACTCAATTATCACATAGTCTGACCACATGAAAAATGCTATTATCATCAAAGGATATCAYATTGCAGCAGGGCAACAGCAGAAAAAATATTTATCATCTGAAAAGAAAATGAGTTCATAAAGGTAGGTGACACAATTCTGTTACCTAATTCCATAAAAATTCTYGTATTTGATGTTTTTGAATCCCATGTAGCACTATTTTTCCTCTAAAGACTGAAGTAAGCTGTAGAAGGAGAGCCATTACTCAGACCCATGCTAGCTAGCTAAGCCTTAACTCACTTCWACAGAAGCTCGTAAGATGCTCTTCTAAATAAAAAAGATGCTGACAGGTTCGTTTTTTCATTGCCTTCAGAGAACAAATGACAGAAGTTAACCTTCTGGTGAATGKTTGTCCATATTAGTTGTAAATTCTCTTTTATTTCAACTTGTGGTATACAGGATATGTTGTTAGTGACAGAGCAAACATATTTAGGTTGAACTGTCAGAGCTGCTGCTTTTATCTGCAGGAAAATGTTCAATGYAGGTAGAAGATGAGAGAGGCCTTTCAGAATTCAAGCAACTGTGGCACCAAGCTGCTTGGGAAGGGCTGAGGATGACACAGAATCTGTCATATACTGACAGGAACGTGCTCTGCTGACCTTCAGTTTTCCCAACCTGAAACTCCTGTCAACTTGTACAAGTATATTGGATTTCAGTCTTTGATGGGAAATTTTTTGTAACACTTGGTAGAAAAAAATTAAAAAAAAATCAAAATCTTCTGGACCTGAAACATATTTAAGATTGTTCTCTTTGTATCGTAGAACCTAGGGCTGTTCAGATCTTCAGCCTTTAGTTTCTTCCTGATTCAGAACACAATTTCACCTCAGTAGAAACAGTTTTTTCACAGACTCCATGGTAGGCTGCAATATCTATATGAAAATAGCAGTAAAAACGAAGGCAGCTAGATATTTTTCTGCTCCATGACCATRCTTCTTGCATGGTCTGTTCCATTGTGAACATGGTCTTAGCTTTTCTACATAAAGTATGGCTTGATACTAAAATAGACCATGATTGTTTCTGAAGTTATGTGCCAGAAAAGACAGGAAAATGGTTATCAATGAGCTATTTGGACCACATAAAAATCCTGTCTATTATTGTTGCAAAGAAAATACCCCAAGCATGTCTACAGATCCATCCCAGAATCACAGAATCACCAGGTAACTCAGGTTAAGAGGGACATCAAGAGGCCTGTAGTCCAATCTCCTGCTCAAAGCAGAATCATCTTTGAGATCAGATCAGGTTAATCAGRACTTTATCCAGCTGGGTCTTGAACACCCACAAACAAAATGGAGACAACACAACCTCTCTGAGGGACCACTTGGCCTTCCTCAGGATCCAAATCTGCTCTGAAACCCACCCAGCAGTGTSGACAAAAGACAGTTGTGCTGATGCTGCCGTGTGTTTCATGTGCTGCAGTTCCATTCACCCCATGAACTTCCACTGATCAAGGCCGTGCTGCTCCTGCAGTGCCAAACACCTCTCCAGCTATGGAGATAATTCCTCTTCATGTTAATCCAGTCACTGATGGCATCCAAATTCCRGCTCTGATAGCTGTTTCATTGCTCAAAAGAACAACAGGAAAGAAGACATCCTACCAGGAAAAGCTATGGAGTTTATTTGGCAAAGATTTTAGAGCATATGGGTGAGATGAAAGAAGGCACAGCTGGTTTCAATTTTCTGTAGTGGAATTTAGCATTCAAAAGTATGGCAAACATTGGTAGAAAGAAMAATTTCAAACTCCGTTTGGCATCAAACAGACGGATGATGCAGATTTAGGTCAATATTCTTGCTTCAAACTCAAAACACAACTCAAATTTTCATTATCCATAAAAAAAAGCAGCCCACCTGCACTTGTTTGTTGGTTTTAGTTCTAATCATGGCAATYTATGGAGCTTTCATTTACTATTAATGATCATATGCTCTTGCAGACTAGCACTAATACTTCCGTTTTACAACAGAAAACTAAATAGACCTAAAATTGAAACCACTGTGTTTTCTTAGCTGTAAATAAGACTGAAATTACTTTCCCCTCAAGGAATTCGCACAGAAAATATACATTTTGGTTCATAGAATGCTTCTTAGAAGTAGATGAAGGATAGCACCTCAGGGCTTTTTTTTTTTTTACACAGAATTATGGCTATTGGTGACAGGCATGGAAAGGTTATTTTTGTGTGAATGACTGATTGTTTCCAAGTAACATATTCCACTGCTTGGGAGGATAAAGGCAGTGGGGCTGTGTATGATTCTCTGAGAGCAGACAGATGGAGAAAAGATTACCTAGTAACTATCTTTATGCCACTGAACTCATTAAAGTTCATTTACATCTTTTTTTTTACCTTATTATCTTTTCCACAAGCTACCCAGCCTACATCAGAGAGGGGGGAAAAACATAAATTAAATAATGTTCTTTCAGTACTAACAAAACTAACTAACTAACTAAACTAACAGAAACACACCCTGCAACAATCCAATGTGGGACATCTGGTTGTTGTGGAAGATTTTCACTAATTGAAGAAATACAAATGGTTCTGTGACGGTTCACATCATCTGAATAAAGGTTATGAAAATTCTTGGTAACAATCAACCAGAACTTCTTACAAAAGCCATGTGACATGGAGGGAATTTCAAAGAATTTCACCTGCTTTAAGATTTATTGTTCCTAGGTAGGTAAGGGGTATATGTTTTCCTTCAAAGTCTTGTTATTCTCAATCTCAATCTTTCCACTTCTGAAAAAGCTTCACTTCCTCCCCTCCCTTGGAGATAAATCTCTGTTTGTTTCCATCCAAAGCTTTTCTCTTTGTCACCACCAGGCCACTTTTCTAGCTGTCAGGTTGATTTTGCTATGGGTTGCTGATAAGTGTGGATTTCCCATAGTGCAGATTGATAGTGAAATACAGCACATGCAGCTGCCATTTGTCCAGGGCAGCTGCAATCTCCTGTTCATAGGTAGCAATCCTGCACTATGCCCAGGCTTCAGAGAGTTCTTCCTCACTGGGAAAGCAGCCTGCAGGAGTCTGCAATGCCTGGTACTTGAGTTTTGCTATGACTGTTCAGTATTTTCAAATCTCCCTGCTGCCCCGGACGAGGAAAAATGCATCTTCCACCCTGCAAGTTGCCTCTCAAGCAGGAAAAATGCGGGAGAGAAAGAAGGCTTCAATTCTAATTCAGGAGAGTGTGCACAGACAGCATTACTATTTGCTCCAGCTTAGTTTTTTCAGTCAGCTATATATATAAAACTGAAATATACCTAAAAGAATGCATGTTGTCTGCAAAAGACCCTCAAGGAGTGCAGATGAAAGGTTTGTGCAGAGGGAGAGCACCCTTCATGTCTTGTCATTGATGTAAACTGCGAATGCAGAATGGTGAAATGTCACACTTATAAAAGTTTTAGTGCTACTTGTGAGTTCATTTCTTGTGCTTAGAGAAACACGCTAACTTAAATAGTTTGTAATTAAATATCTTATTTCACTTTAGTTTTGTGTTAATGTGTAATTACTCCTTTATTTTACAGCCAAAGAAAAGTTTCAAACATTTAAAAAAAATCAACATTATGTAATCAAACATAGCATTAACACACACGTTCTTTCATATTATGCATTCAGTGCTCATAGATATTGTAGGTAATTACCTTGTGGAAGCTTTCTTCGAAACATATTTTTCCTTTAAGTCCAAGGCACTTTCATTTAAGTGAAAAAACTCTTATGTGAGCAAAAGGGATTTCATTCCTAGCACCCAAAGGGTTAACCACAGCCTTGGAGCAAGCGAAAGGGCTTTAAGATGAGTTATGAAGGAGAATAACTGGCCCTCTCTTCTGGAGAGCGGGAAGGGTTTGTATGTGCTGCTTCTGACTCAACATTGCCTTGTTTGGTTTGGCGCCGATGAGGATTTCCATGTATGAAAAGCCCCTTCAGCTCCTCGCAGGGGTCTAATCCTGGACCTGGCAGCCCACAGGCTCGCGGGGTCATGGCAGTGGAGGAAAGAAATCTCTGCTTTAAAGACATAACCACAGTTATTTCTGAGCTCCACTCCAACCTGTGCCACTGCATGGACTTCATTCAGTGCTGTACCACCTTCCACTGAAGGAGTGGGAGCAACACAAACTGTACGCAGCTGTAAAAACACAGAGGCTTCAGGAACTGCTCTCTCATAGATGCCCACACCTGGCAGATCAAGTAGTGGGAGGGATCACAGACACAGTAAAATTTTAAATTCTGAATTACTGGATATTGAGCTGTTTTCTCATCCCTACAGTTTGCAGCAACTCAAGCTGTGTTTAGTAAACTTGACATGTCCTTTAAAGGAAGTATAGTATATAAATACTATCGTACAGTATATAGTTACTATAGTATTTACAAACTTAACCTTTGCTTGCATTCTTTGTTTCCTTAGAATGGGCCTCTAGCGGGCTTTTTTCTTTTATTTTGAAAAGTTAAAACCATGCTAGTATCAGTAATTATAGTTACATTCGTACCTCAAAGTAACAGAAATTAAATATATTTCTAAGATCTCTCTTTATCTGGCATCTGCAGAAGCAGGAGGGCATTCTTTAATCATGAAGGAGATTATGTAAAGTTCTGCATATAACATGCATATGTGTACGTCCTGTCATTTAATGGATAATGCTGTATGAGAAGCTGAGCACCATTTTCAACCCTTTGTGGCATTTGTCCATTCTACTGTGTTTTCTTTCACCTCAAATCTCAGTCATTTGGGATTTAAAAAATTAATTATTAATTTCTTCATTTTCTGGGTGTTCTGTCATACTTTTGTTTTCATCATCTCTCTCTAGCAAACCAGGAGCTTCAGCATCTAGAAGATGTCAAGCAAGACCACAAGACTGAGAAAAAGGTTATTCTGCTGAGAATGAGGACCTTGAAACTTGTTGCCATGGCTAGATGTTTATACTTACCCTTACAGAGCTGCGATTCTTGATGTGCCATTAAAAATATTCTTTAGTGAAAAAGAAAATGAAAAAATTGCAGGATTCTGGGGTTTTTTTATATAATATTTCTCCTCACCCTACTCAAGTAAACTGCGACTTCTGTTAACTCACTGAAAGTTACATTGCTGAAATACTTTTTCGGGGGGGGAGGGGGGGTGTTGTTTGTTTATTTGGGGATTTTATGAAGAAGTTAAGAGGAAGAAAATTATARAACAGAGTAAACAACTCTTCCAGATAAAATCGAGGTGTGAAAACAAAAAAGATATAACCACTGCATTTGAAGTTCTATTACTACCTTGGAACATGATTTCTTGACAGATCAAAGAATATTTTTTTCTCTAGATGTCTTTATATTATTCCCTTATTTAATACTTGAAATGTTTTGTAGTGTAATTCATACAGTGGGGAATCCAAGACAAAAATCAGTTATTATTTCACTTTGCCTGAAATGATGTTATTTTGCTCTACTGGACTTCTACATTAAGTATCACTGATGGACTCTCTGTGGACCTCTAGGGGAAAGGTCTTATCATTATGAGCTGTAAATAAACTCTAAAGCTACTCTAAAGCTTTTTCAGAGGTTTTTCCTTTTCTTCAGCATCTTACCTCTTGGCAGATACATGACAATCTTTCACTGCCAAATTCCACTTCGCTAAAAACTACTAAGAGAAAAAAAGGGCCATCAGAAGCATGTGAAAGGCAGAGATTTTCTTTTTCAGTGTGAAGGCAAGTTGGCTTGAAAAGGACTCCAGATCAGACAGCTATGCTTTCACTGAAAAGTATATACTTTCACCATTTTTTTTTCCCACAGACAAAGTGCATTTCCTACAGAAAATTATGTCTTGCCTCCTGAATGCTTTAACATGTCTCAAGTACTTTGAAGAGAAAGAGACCTATTCTGTTTTCTCTCTCCCATGTATTTATTACAACTTACATTTAGATTTCGGTACCATTACTTGTTAGCAATACACAGGGATATCCATCACTTTCCACAGCAGTCAGACACACAGGGAGGCAGGGAAAGGGTGCCACTGCCCCACTGGTGCTGCCCATACAGGCAGGAGAGGTCTGGCTGCTTTGGGGTGTCTCATCTGCCCTCGGCCCCTTCCACTCATTGGAATTCAGCAGGTCACTTCAGCAGATCCCCGAGCTCCAGCAGATTACAGACCTGGCTCCTTCTCGGTGCCAGCTGCAGGTGTAAGGGCCCAYACAAGCCTGGATGGTACCAGCAACAGCAGCAGAAATGAAGATGAGTTTTAGTAATGGTGCCGTTCAGTCCTCGCCTGCATCTGCATTTTTCACAGCTGAGCCAAATTACAATCCACCACAAATCCTGTGAGGAACATTATGGAAAACACAGAATAATGTTAGAAATAAAGGCTCAGRAGTTCCTTTTCAATTTTTTGTTAATATAGCTCCCATTTCAGTTAGCTGTGTTTGGGTTTTCTGTTCATTCCTTTGCTATGAGTGGGATAAATTGCTATTTATTGATACCCTCCATTGATTAGCGGAGAGTGTTAATGAAATGTGGATTGGTTTTAGCCTGAAGCAGGTTTTAGCATGCTATGGATTATTCCATCAGCACAAGATCTATTTGTTTACTTCTTTGTGGGTCTTGGTGGGGATTGTTCTGGGGTTTTATGTCTGTTTGATTTTTCCTCTGGCATGCTGTAAATGAATCGAGGGACCATTTTTATATTAATAACACTGTTTATTGTTATATCAGTGACAAGCAAATCTGACTTCTATTTATTTTAGAATGAGAAAGACAGGAAAGAAGAAAGCAAATAAAGAAAAATAGATATCAAATGTTTGCTTTGTAGGAGGAAGGGAAAGTATTTCTCTATATTTATGCAACTCAAGGTCTGTTTACAAATGAAATTGAAATATTTGGTGCTCTTGAAAGGTAACTCTTTAGTGATGTCATATTTTCTACGTCTTCCTGAAAAATGCAGTAAAATAACTTAGCATTGCAGAAACCAAGGCAAGAGCCACTGTTTTACTGGGGAAGAAAGGTAGAAAAAGAAAGGAAGAAAAAGAGAACGCACTCCTGGAAACCATAGTCTGATAACACCATATGTACTAATAAATTTCTAATAGTCCTAATTAAGTGATAATATCGCTAATTATCAGGAAAAAAAGTGGAGAAGGGAAAATGTTTACTTTATCTGAATTTTCTAATTCATTTCATTATAACACATCAGTGTCAGAYACAGAAATTGTGTCTTGGCATTGGATATAGCCTGGCTTGCACAGACCCTTCCTGCAGGCCAAAACCTGTCCCTTGGCAGGCAGGAGCAGAAGCTCCCCCATCTCCAGAGCTGGGTGACAACCACTGGAACTTCACTTGAAGGCTCCAGCGTATGTTTTTTTGTCTTGTAAGGAATCTCAATTCTTTTTCACTTTTGAATGAGCAATTTTTGGGCCTTTAAATATGGCACAAACATAGTGACCCCATTTTCAGATGTATGTGCCTACTTGYTTTTAAATACAGGTAAAATGCTTGGAAATTTATAATTTTGATCTTGTATTAATATTTGTAGGGTTTGTTGCTGATTCTGCAGCCCTGTTTCTAATAAGATTCCAAGAATTACTTAGTATTCTGTGGTTTTCAAGGCACCTATGGCTTTTCAAGGAAAATTATAGCAAGCTCTAGTCCATATTTTTCTTCATTGAACTTAATGGAGAAGGGAGAATTTGCTTTCTTCTTTTTTTTWAATATATTTTTCTTTTTTTTTAAATGGGAAATACTACTTCATCGTTTTATGTAGTCCTTTAAACTGCCTCAACAAATACTTTGAGGTAATACCATAGATGCTAAGAGAGGATAATGCATTCGAAGAGAAGCATGGTATTGAATTTTTCCACTGGAAAAAGTATCTGATCATGCACCTTTGTTGCCCTCAGTTTCTGCCTTCTGCCTCTGTGCAGAAGTTTTCTCATGTAGCCTTCTGATAACAAAGKTTATTCTTGGAATGTTTGCATTCTTCTCCTCTGAGAGAGGAGATGATTRATRGTCATGTCCACCACACAGGTTGAGAGGTGGTGACCTCTCTAGCCAATGTCTGAACTTCTGTACAAATGTATAAAAGTAGAAATGTAAATAAAGTAGAAAAAGATTTGCCCCKTCACTGCGATGCTTCTGGCCKGCTTTCTTCCTGTCCCTAAAGCGGGACACACYCAGCCTTCGGCCAGTYGGCCACCCGGCCCTCCAGCTAGCAACCACCAACACAACCACACACCTTGGTAGTGATTCCACCCAGTGGGCTGTCCTGGRTCACTGTGATGAAAGCTGTGGAAAGCAATTTGGCTTATTATGTAGTCTCACACAGCTGTCTGATATACTGGAAACTTTCTTTGTCATCTCCAGTTAAGGCAGAGACATGAAATATGAACAATATTTATATCTCTGCACATACATACATATACATATAAGCATACTTACCTACATATGCATATAAGCACACAGTTATAAAGGTATTTTCTAATATGCAATCTGTCCCTTTTTTTCATCTTTGTATAAAATTTTGAAATAATATCAACTRTTTGTGCACTGAAAAGCCATCACTGTTGAGCTCAGAGGTGGCTCATAAGTTTTCCCAGGCTGTCAGCAGGATGTGGATAGAAAAGCCTGTGGGCACATGAAATGTCTTTTCTTTGGTTTGCAGCAGATGGGTCCCGCTGGTTTCAGCCAAACACCTGGTGAAGCCTGCGCTGGTGCCAGAGGGGCAGGCACAAAGGTGCAAGGAGAGGTGAGGGGTTCCCTGTCCTCACCCATTTCCTCTTTGAGCTGAACCTCTYCACTGACCCTGTCACTGGGTTCTGGGTCATCCTCGGCTACAAAGCTGCCTGATAAGGAGTTGGGCAGCTCTCTGCTCATAATAAGTAACTTCAATTATGAAACAATTTCAGGGTCATAGCAAAATACACAGCTGCACACATGCACCAAAAGTCTTCCACAACCCATTCAGCTGTACCTCTGCTCAGTTACTATCAGCACACATCCATCACAATCATGGGAGGAATGGCAGCCAACACATTTCTGCCTTGAGAATAATCTGAGCGTTTTTTTCCTTTTTTGTTTCRTTGTGGGGATTTTTTGTTTTGTTTTAGGGTTTTTTTGGCGAAACCTTATTCATAATGATCCACACATAACAAGAAGAAAAACCTTTGACTTCCACTTGCAGCATGTTTCTTTAATGGAATTGATATCCATTCCCAATATATGTTTGTCTTGTGTATTGATCCTGCAACTCCAGCTTCTATTTGCATGGTTCAACTCCATGGTCATCTAAGGGATTCCTAGATAAAAATGTCAGAATTTAAGATTATCCTGATTAGGCTTAAAAGAGATTAGGGATAAAATAGAAAAACTATTTATATAAGTGTTATRCACACACAAACACACACACACATGACTTTGATAGTGTAAGGGCACACAGAGTTATAAAACCACTCTGCATGGCTGGCATGAGCAATCCAATTCAGTTCTGAAGTTAAAAGGTGAAATGCTTGAACTGAAGGAAAGATAAGTAAGTATTTGCAAGGATAGGGATGGATAAGAATGTCTACACATTTTTAATATTTTTCTTTTAGATACAATCAAGCTTTTCCAAATGTTGTTTCCCTTATTGTTTGGAATTATGTGTTTAATATGTCTTTCATAAAAAACTATATTTTATAGTTGGGAAAACACAATTTCCGTAATTATGCTAAATAAATCTAATGTAKCATTTTAAAATTACAATATATTGTAATATATTAGTAATATATAAGTATACCCAGCTTGCATTGTCTATAATGGAATTTACGATTAACTGAAATCCATGAACCTAGAAAAAAAAAAGACATAGGATAAAAATCTACTGGAAAGAGGATGAGCAAGCCAGATGATGCAAAAATCTATTGCATTTATATTGGAAGATATCCAGATATCCATTAAATATCTGAGCTCCTGTGTTTGCTACATACAGATTTTTTTGCCTTTTAAATGCACATCATTCCTTCTCTGTTCCTTAACTGATGCAGATTTTATATATATACATATATATATATATATATAAAATCCTAACTACTAAAAAATAAGGTTAACTACAATAAAATAAAACAAATCCAAAATATTACAAATAAATCTCTTTCTAGAGGAGATAAAGGAGAGAGAATGATCTTAAGTTCAGGAAGAATCTTCCTGAATCATCTGTATTTTTACCAAGAGAAGTTGAGAAATGGGAATTTATGAGCAAAATTTCCCAGTGAAAATTGGTCTTGTCCTATTATTATTAAGAATTATTATTTTTCCTATTGTGAATTCCCAGGATGTTTATTCCTGCTTGTGCTTCCCAGATGGCTGTCACACCACTCAGATTTTATTGGCACTTCTGGGTGCTAATGGGTGTTTTCTGGTGAATGACTTGGTATCCAAACCGTGTACTCCAAAATATGTGCAGTGTAGCAATGACAGGGCACTTCAGCAGAGCCAGGACTGGGGCCAGCAGTGTGCCAGACAAGGTGACATTTCRGGGACAGGAAATATGCATTATTTCAGCTATTTATTCATGTCACAGCACAAGTCACCTTGTCTTACCTACAAGTCTATAGGTGTCCGTGTTACATTTCATTTACTTTGTCAGCTATTACCATTTGACACYTATGCAGAGAGGGTGAATTTTGTGTCCTTTGTTCAGCATCTTCCCTTACAAATCTTGTGTGCAAGCATCGCTATTTACATGGTCTTTCTGAGAAAAGATCACGAAAATCTCCTCTATAGCCTTGGATCCTTTCTGAAGGGATCACTGAAGTCTTCACATTTTYAATAGGCTTTTAACTTCATTTTGTGTAAAGTGGAAGGGTTTTACTTTTGCTTAGAAATGCTCTCTGCTCATTTCATACATTTTTCCACCGAGTGTTCAGTAAGTCAGTCACAGCCTCTGCTTTAAAGCAAGTCTGCCTTCAGAATCAGTAACCCACTAGGTCACTAGCAATACAGTGAATCTTTCTGGCACATGCAGTATAAAACCCTCAGGGCATTTCAATATTAYCTCAGACAAAAAATCAAACAAACAAACCAAAAACCAACCCAACATCACTGTCTTTCTTTCCAAATTTCATGTATTCCTACCTAACTATGCTAGGAGAATCAAAAACAGTCAGTTCACCTTTCTGCAGAAGAAAAAGAAGCAATAAGATTTATCCTATATCTAACATGGATCGATTTTGTATCTTTTACAAAATGCATATATAGCACTCTWATTTTCCAAAAATCTTAACAAAAGTCCAATACAGGGGTAGAACTGAAGAAAAGTGCTTAGACCTATTGGGATTTTAATATAACTTCAGGAAAGATATCGAGTTCCTTGAGTTACAGCATAACATTTTCTAGTGCAAATAGTTTCATAATAATAATGTTATTTTATACAGTGTGATCATATTGCTCAGACACTTCAAAGTTYCTTACTAAAATAATTTTCACATGCATATGGAATTCCAGATAATTCTTAGTCTAGCCATGGAACAAGGAAAGAGCTTTTCCTTCAGGCTAATACATAAGTCATATCTCTGCATATAAGTATATGCTATGAAACTCTATGACAGGTCCCTTTTTAATATTTTGAAGCTGAATTCTGAAAATTGATAATCTATGTATGACATAATATCAGGAGATAGCCTTCCAACCACTGGTATTGGAAAGGTAACATCCTGGGGAAAAAAAAATCTKTTTCTCTCAGGTGCATTGGCCTTGCAAAAATGTGAAGAAAAAGGCTAGGTTTAAGCATGAGAATAAATGCAATCTTTTCAAGTTCGGCTCTACTTCTCATTGGCTGTGTTTCCTAAGCTCCATGACCCTAARTCATGTTAAAGGTCACCTGAGTCAGGGCAGCTCTACCTCCAAGTTGACCTAACTTGTCCAAGGTAAATSAGAAAGTGATGGGCAGAGCTACTCCATCTCCTTGCCAGGAAAGTGGCAAACATAAACACAACATCCCCAACTCTGAAAGGACATGACACTTACTTTTTAATTCTTACATTTCCGAAGGACTGCAATTACTCAAGATGGCCAGTTATATCCACAAATTTATACTCACACATTCTTTAGTCTTACAAGTTCATTCTTTCCCTTCTCTTTTTTGTACTTCCTATTTGTCCTAGAATGACTTYATGATGCTTGTATGCCAGCAATATTCCACCAGTAGTTGCACAATTTTTTTTTTGGCTATTTTTTCAAAGGGATTTTTTCCCTGTTTTTTCCCTTCATTTATAGAAATACTGCAGAAATATTTGGTTACATTATAGTCACGAAACACAAATTTTGAGTGGTAGAATACTAACCTGAATAAAACAAAGCTTTGCTTTATCTCCCCTATTCAGGGCAATGTAGAATAATTGGAAGTTATAATTTGCATTAATGCACATTGTAACATAATGTATGATCCATAAAGGCTTCTGGGAAGTGGTTTGGTCATCTGCTTCCCCCCTGCCTTAGGCTCTGCTGGACTGGCTTACAAGAACATACTTTTCTAAATAGGTCTCTTTTTTCCCCTCAAGGAGGCAATCATTACTCTTTCACAAAAACCCTCAGAAGGGGGCTGCTGGAATTTCTCCATCAGCAGACCCAATGAAAGAGCACAGCCCCAAAAAGTTTATCATACTGAGTGTGGTGCCTGGAGACACATTGAGAAAACCAGCTGTGGTAATAGGCATCACAATAGGAGGTGCTAAAGTTTTGTAATAGAAAGAAAGGACCTATAAACAGCATGGGTTAGCCATGGATTAAAAGACATATTTATTGCCTATTCCATGTTTAAGATCCAATTAGATTTGGGTCTAGTATGTGATTACTCTCCCTTTTCTTGTTCTGGATAAAGGATGTGGTAATTTTTCTGAAATAAATAGGGCTAGTCATCATTACGGCACCACGGGTGAGATCAGTGTCCCACAGTGCCCTCTGTCCCACATGGAGAACATATAAACATCCAAGAAAAACTAAATATTTCTTCATCCTTAATATATTTTGTTGGTTTTTTATGGTATCTACGCAGTGCAGAGCTTCTGGAAACCCTCAAAATATTTCAAACTTTGTGAGAAAATTAGCTTTTAAAAGAACCTATCCTCTATGATTCTGTGCAAAATCACTAAAAAAGAATGTTCTTAAAGTTCTCTTCTGTAAAGAAGTATCTAATATCAAAATCTCTGAACCTGGCTAACTGAATGGTCCAGGAAATACTGGTACAAAGCCTAAACATGTTGTCTTCCCATGGCATCCCTGACAGGTTGGAGCTTTATTTTTTTAATGTGGTAGGAAACTATTAGGGAACAGGCTTCCCTTTCCATGGGTTTTCTGATGGTATCAGCTGACTTCTAGTATCAATGTCCTTGTGACACTCTGTGGATTACCTAGAGTACTTGGACCACCCCAGCTCCACCCCTCTACTCAAATTTGACTGCCCTTGGCCCTTCTCTCTGATGACTCAGGACTTTGTGTTCTTGCTGTTATTTCTCTGAGGTCATAATCACCGATATTTTTTCTTCTTCATGTAGGCCACTGACACCTACAGGTTTCTAAAACCACTCTGATCTACTCATCGGTTGGATTTTTTTTTATTATTATTATTGTTGTTTTGCAGGGGGTGATAGGAGGAAGTGRTGTTGTCTTCCTGGTTTGGGAACAAGTTTTATTTAATGAAAATAAAACTTATATGGAAACGAAAGCTGCTATTGTGTACATACTCTTTTATGTAGCACTCACCCATCCTTTGCAAGGTTGCCCAAAAAAGTGCTAAGTCCCAGGGGACAAATATGTTTTCATTATCATTTTATACCTACGGACTCTTTGATGGTGCCTCYTTTAAGATTATGGCAGTACACGCACAAGTCAACATGATTGTTTCTAAATAATTTTCATATGATATTTCAGAATAACCTGTGACTGTTGTTTCAGTACTTGATTTTCATTGCCTCTCAACACCTGCCATGCTGCCTTTGACTCATGCAAGGAAACAAAAGATTATGAAATTAAATTAATATTCTTTAGAATATCCTTGTTAATACATGATACCACATATTTCAAAATTTCCATGTTTTTGCTCAACAAAACGCAGAGTTCTTGTGTTTTTTCATGTATTATGTTATTTATTCCTGGAGTGAGATTCTTAAACAGTTGCCATAGTTCCTTTCATTGTGGTGGATAAAACAATCCAAAAATGCAAATGCTATTCAAACCATGCTGTCTGCAATATTTTCTGAATCCTCCTGGGTGARAGGCTGTTGTGTGAGTAAGTCTGCCATCATTACCTGTCTCCAAACTATGGATGCAGAAGATGCTCTTAGCCAGCAGTCTGATTGTTTCAAATACCAAAATAGTTGACAAATTGAAATGAGATTTGCTACTGGCCTTCTATCAATCAGAYGATGAGAATTGCATCCTGTGAGCAAACAGTATTGTAGGCAATTTGCATGGAAATTAGGTATTTTTAAAGCATTTTAAGCTGTTGTGCTATTCATAAGAAAGCCTGGTACAAAAGGAATGATAGAAAAACACTGTCCCTGCATGAGAATATTTGAGTGTGGTGTTTCAGAGACACATCATGCAGAAACAAGTGATGATTTCCTGATGGGCAAAGATATCAAAGGAAATATGAGGAAAATTGTAGGACTAGGCAATCTAGATATAAGATTAAAATGCTTTAACCATTATACCAGAGACATGATAGACTAAATAAATAGTGAAATATTAATGTAAAAGCATGTAATTTGAACAATTAGTGTTGTTCTTCAGACAGAAAACTAAAATTAAGAGACTGAGGTATTTGTGTTCATGATGRGTGCGCTAAAACACGTTTCAGATTACTAAAATAATTGGCTAATGAAGTGTCAATGATCATAGCATTTTCTTTGAATATTCAGTAACAATACTGAAAATAAAGAAAATTGAATAGTGGAGCTCCTTTTAGAGAGGATAGAAAAGTAGGAGTTTGTGACTTGAAGATATAATCAGATTAATTTTGACCCCAATAAAAATATTGAAACAAACAGGTAAACTCTGAAAATGTAGAAGGAAAGCAATTCAATGAGTAAKGTTCACTCCAGACCAGAAAACAACAAATCACATCTGGTAAATCTCAGAAGCAATCTGTGGAAATGATGTTTAGATGGAAGCACTGCAGCATGGATCCAGTGACTGGACAAACCTTCCTGACAGAGTAAGTATCAGTGTACCAGAATAGAATGATGTGCGAGTGAGATTYCTCAGAGGGTAATATTTCATTAATAAGCAGGATGAAAGAATAGAGGTTGTACTAATTATGCTTGTAGATGCATCCAATCTGGAAGTGGCTGCTGAAAGAAGGTCTCAAATTCTAAATGCRTTTGTCAAACTGGGGGCTAAAAGAAAATAAAGTTCCACCAGTAGGAAATACTGTGCTTGCTCATTCAGGATTGGGAATATCTAGCTAAACAGCAGAAAACGTCCTGGGTGTAATAGCAAATCATATTTAAACATGAACTGACATTATTGTAGGCTGCAATATTTTGTTGCAGCAATAAGCAGATCCCATAAAGGGATTTATACACAGGAGTACATCTATAGGACAGTAAATAATCCTTTCCTTATATGGCTTTGGGAAGGTCTCAGCTGGAGTACCTTGTCTGTATTCATCACCTTGADACAGACACAAACCAGATGGGAAGGCATCAATCTGGATGGATAGTGGTCATGAGAAGATGGAAAGCAATCATCATGAGTCTAGAAAGCCTGATGGCATAAAGAAAGGACAAAGGATCTGGGGAAAGCAAGAACAGACTTTTAAACTTCTAATATGCACCAGCAAACCTGAAGCATGGGTAAATACKGAAAGGATTTCCTGGGGGAGGTCTAGTACTCATTTATCTGTAGATTTTTAACACAAGATTTCAGCCCTTCTCAGGCCTCTGATTCCACTTTGATCATAAACTGGCATGCATATTTCTGCTGTCCTCCATGTGTTTATTCTTACTACACAGAATACAGATAGGTATTTATACCTATTTGAATAATTCATTCTCAATAATTCTTCCAATCATTTCATTCATAGAAAAGCAAATCTCAGATTTTATTACTGTACCTGRCAACTACAGGAAGCTCACTTGAATACCACAGTGTTTGGAGTCAATTTCATCTACACCTTGGATAATAAAACTTGGCTATGGCGAAAATAGAATGAAATTTCATTTAATGAATTAGTTCTGTTTTCTCCTGGATTTAAGTTATTCATTCTTTGCCCATGTAGCTAATACAAAAAGCAGAAAAAAATAAAGTATGGTAGAAGGTTTTCCAATTACTCCTTGACCTCTTGCACAGCTCTCAGGTTACTGGGAGCCAAGTAGGGCAGTCAAGTGATACAGGACAGTTAAGTCTTTGCTACAATTGTTTTCATAACACTGGCAACAGAAATATGACCATTTGATTCTTCCTCTAGTGTGCAATCATACTGGGTACATACCATTTTTGGGTATAGTGCTTCAATGAAATGCCATGTATTTTCCAGTTCTGAAGTCTGTTGGGAATAAACCTTACTCTGATACTTGTAAGAGCCTTCTGTCTACTGATTAGCAAGAAATCTAACATATCCTTTGGCACTTAAGAGAATGTCAGTTTTAGGAAAAAAGCCAAACATATAGGAACACRTACTATAGGAAAAGATTTAAGCAGTAGAAAATGATACAGTTCCATACCATATAAATACATAGTATTTTATTTAATTGAAACAGTCTGATAGAATTCTTAATCACTTTAAAGGTCATAGTCAGATAGCTGGTGCTATAAGAATCTGATGCAAAGCCAAATAGTGCAAAGAAGGCTAGCAGAAAATGATGCATAAAGGTGACTCATGCATCATAAGACATGAGGAGAAGGAATTAAATGAGAAAATAAAACTGGAGAAAATCAAAAGAATAATGATTCAAAGAAAGGAAAATTGAAATTTTCTGAATGCATCGAACAGGCAAAATATCTTCAAGATGAATTTTCTCAAAATGAATAATAGTAAATATTGTTAAATATAACTAGGGAATTTTAGCCTAAAATTATCCTTTATCAGAACTTTATTTAGGAAAACAAAGCACTGTGTGTCTTCCTGTGGCAGCAACCTGTGGCCATTTCTGCATTCTCTCTTGATATTCTGCTGAGATTTCTGCCTGTAGACCCCTCCAACTGTTATTTACCTCAGCAAAATCTTTAGTTTTCAATATGGAACATTTACAACTATACGTCTACATATCCATTAGCTGTACTCTAAAACATTTCAAAATAGAGTTTTTTAAAAAAAAAAAAAAAAAAAAAAGTATATTCAGTACTTTCCATTTAGGATTTTTTCTGGTTATTTCAGGAACACTTTTCACTTAAATTTTCTGTTGATCATTGAAAGCTTTGGTGTCCTTAACCTTTGCAGAGGTTGAAGGTGATGACAATATAACATCTCTGAAATCTCCATGGCATTCAATGGCCCAACACACATGTAGTTTATCTCCTGTCCACCTGACAAATAATTGGAGTTCTATATCATGCTTCAGAGTCATGTGCCAGAGGCAGAAATAATTGACAGTCAATTCTGTAAATGAATTATGTGGGTGCATTWCGCAAGCCCATATGGATCAAAAATAAAAATACACTAACTGACAAAACTGGTAAATGGTTTAAAATAGCAGGAAGGGGAAAGATTAAATCTGCATTCTACCACGTATTGTGCAGTAACTTAGACAGTGGTTTCTCAGGAAATGTCAGAATATTTTCATTTTCATTTTATCTGACTTTTTCTCAGATACTTCGCAGAATTTCTGAAAGAAATTACATCAAGTAAATCTAATTGAACATACCATCWTAAAATTGATATTTCGAGCTCATCTAATGGCCTAGTATTTGCAAGACATTGGAAAAACTATCTATGTTGAGGATTCAAACTTCATTACCACAACACTAGAAAATACTGATCAGCGTAATTATTCCTCAGCTGTTCAGCAAAGATGGTTGAATGCACTCATAAAATCTTTAGATACAGCTGATTTGGGATCACTCAGTGATGAGAAATGAAGCAACACCCCCCTTTTAACCCCCAAACTTCCCCCCACAGGTTGTCTGAGTATACAAAAACAAGAACACRGGACAGAGTTTTAGGCTTGCCCTTAATCAAAAGAGTAATTGATTATTTTGCGGAAAAGGGTGGAAAGTCCCATTTGCTGCCTTCACAGTGGTTTCTACACCCTCAAGTTGGGTGTTAACTTGATGGTGGGAGACAGAGCTAGATGTTCCTGATGACAGAGCTGGTACCAAAGGATACTGTTTCTGCTCCAAGCAGCTAATTCAATTTGGAAACTTCCTGCCTTCTTCTGCTCCTTTTTCCGACTTCCCTTGTCAGTGGTCTCAATATCTTCAGCTGCTACACTTGAGAAACTACTGAGCGTAGAAATACTTGTAGGTTATTTTTCTTAATGCCTGAAGATTTCAAAGTGGAGGGTGGAGAGGGAAAGGGGAAGAGGAAGGGGAAGGGGAAGAGGAAGGGGAAGGGGAAAGGAAAAGACACGCTTCCTGTTTTGTTTTGATTTCAATTCAAGCATGATTAATTGTTACTGTCAAATTGAAGGCAGTTTTCAAAAGATACATTTTGTGAGTCACTGTATTAATTTAATCAACTTTACTTTGCATTAACAAGATAGTTTATGTCAAAATGTTAAAATAATATTGCTTCACTATGCAAGCCTGATGAAATGCTTCAATTAACCRTCTCGGAACCCCTCAAGAGAGCCAGCAAAATAAGGAAGACTAGAGTAAATCTCTCTAAGAATGTGTCATATTCAAATGAAGAAATAGAGGGGCTATATAAAATTAATTACACCTTTTGCATCTCACTTTTGAATGCATTTTATACTAATGAAGACAGAAAAGAATTAGAAGAAAATGTTTGRGTTTTTGACTGGTGTGGAAAACAGTTGAGAGGTCTCCTGGTAGTACAACATGTTTCTCAATAGCTTCTGGTTTTCACACCTAAATTCTCTTGATCCTGTAGGAATCACTGTTTTATTCTTTTTTAAATGTGTTTCCAGCTTCAAGGTTGAAGAGAAAAAAGTCTAGATACATGAGTAGGTTCAAATGCATCTCTGTATATGGTTACAATAAATGCACCTACTTTAATTTTTTTCTTTAAATTCCCCGAACCCACAAAGTCTCACGCTCTTTGAATATTTGGAGTTGACAACCATTTAGGTATTACCGTGATCTTGTTTCTACATTCCTAGTGTTCTGTCATATTTTTAAATTCTAAATACATGAAAAATGCATCCTAAAAATTTTAGGTTAATTTTTTTTCTATTACATTTTTGAGAGGCTGCTGATCTCATCATATTTTTAATTAATGTTTACTATTTATTTTAATGTGATCAGAAGGGCTCCAGAAGGRATAGCTAAATAATCAGGATGGACAGTCTGCTGAGCATCTGCCAATAATTTGATTGCTAACGAGAAATAAAGTAGCACTCAAGAGAAGAATGTGCTTCCAAAGATATTTGAATTTAATTCATGTTTTTCAGATGCTTACTAGGGAAGATAAAGTCTGCTTTCCCTATAAATGTTCCTAGAAGATTTCTAATTTTCGTATTTTTTTCCTTAAATTCATTGTGTATGGAAGGAGTGTTAAAATTTTGAGTATACAGCCTGTGATCCTAAAGCTGTCTGGTGTAGGCAGAGAGGAGCTGCTGCTGGTGGAGTGACWGCATGAAATCAGATTTTGACTCCTGCTCTAGTATTTCTTCTTTCTCCCCACAGTTACAGATGTTCAGGATTCTTTTATCCTTCCATTCCTCCTTTGTGTTTCCTCCACAGTCATTTCTGTGCATGCCATTTGCAAGCTMTGTGAACACTCATATTACCTCAGACAATTGTTATCCAGACACCTTTGCCAAGGCTGGGCTTTGTAAGCACCTCCAAAATGGTCCTGTTTCAAGAGAAAACATGAAAACAGGCCCAGTGCTACACATATTCCTCTCTGCTTGAGCAGCCTGCTCTTACCACTTTGCTACCTCTGATTTCTGAATATCGATGGGCTTAGAAGAAATATGTTCTAATATGAACATGCTTCAGTGACTTACCTCAAGTGTTATTAAAGGGTCCAGGTTTTTTGTTTTCTTTGTGCAATGTTTTAGTTGATTTCCTAAATGGAGGCTTTTTRCATTTGTCCAGCTAACTGCTAAACAATTTTTTTTTGATAGCTGTCAGGGAATGACTAAATAATGTGCATCAAAGGGTATTATCTGGCTTGCAATATTCCATAACTATTGTAGTGCTGAGGAAAGAAATGGAAATTATRTCCCAAAGGATGCTGTGAGTCTACCTGATCATCTTTTGCATGCTCTGGTGGCCTTCCAAAGGTTATTTTGACTGCTGTTCTGCCAAAAGAAAACTTGATTCCTGGCCTGACAATGTTTAGCATGGAATGGTTTGTCGTGGCACATCCCCTGGTTCCAGAAACATCCAGAGTTGTTCAAAGCTAGCACAAATTAAGTCATTAATCCCTCTTTACATAAGAGGGCTGACCTTGAGCTAGGTAAATTGAGGAGTTTTTATTCAAATTGACTGTTTTGGGAATAATCTGAGCAATACTACTTCCATTTTTCTCACAAAATTTTATGCAMAACAATGGAGTGTGATGAACATTTGAATTGTACATCAAAGTGGCAAAGACCCATGAGGCCCCTCGTAAGTCAGCAGGAGCATCACTACTTACAAGACTTAAAAGACACTTACTTGCTTAGAAGAAGGCATAAAAGTCCAAAGTTATCAGGTTTTATAATCAGTGCTAATCTCCAAATGCCTTGTGTAGTGATGCATAGCTGAATGGAAAAGAGAACAGATGTACATAATGTCCTTTTAATCCAACCTATTATTACTTGAGACTGATCAAAGCCAGAAAATTCCTCAAAATTTGTTTCAGCTATGAATTCTCAGTGCACAATGATAACCAAAATCAATAACCAGAACATTAGGTCCCAAAAGGAGGAGTGTCTCAAAAATGGTAGAACTGATTTCTCAAACATTTATATCAAAAGGAAGATATGTTTCTTCTCTACATGCAGTAGTGTAAATGTGACTGTTTCAACTATGGATTTCCATAAACACAAAATTTAATTTATGGCATCAATGATAAAATTCTCATTTCTTTCTTCTCAGAATTGCACACAGTCAAAAGTTATCAAACTATCAAATCAATTATGCTTTCACAAATGTACTCCTGTGCTTCCAAAACAAGACTTAATGCAATGCTTAGTTTGCATAAGTAGTTTCTTCCATTAAAAAAATAAAAAAGGGGCATGTCCCAAATTGAAAAGCATCTTTCTTTCAGCCTGGACTCATATGCTGGTTTAATATAGTGACTATAATAACAACTATATTAGAACAAAGCAATAGTATTGTTTAAGAGTGAAAAGTGAAATCTCCCATGCTGTTTTTCTTGTCACCCATATTAATAGTTTTTAGTCTGCATATTTGGCCAAAACTGTGCTTACAGTTTATTTATTTGCTCTTGAAAGCACTTTTGCCCTTCACAAGTGAAACATGGGTAATGTTTAAAAAATAGAGCCTGGTTAACAAAATGTGTGAGATTCTTMAACATAATTTTCACAAAGCTTAAGCTAGTGAGTCAAGAATTAAGATATTTACATCTGACTAAATATTTTACAATATTTTGGGATAATGGGGCATGGTACAACATAGTTGGAAAATTTTTGGCCACCCAAATATTCTATAATTTGCCTACTGGAATAGAAAATAATCTGCTAATCTGTTTTTTACAGACTGCAGAATAAAAATGAGCACAAATTCTATTCAGTATCACAGAAACTTTGATCYCTGAAATAGGTCCAAAGCTCTTTCTTAAACTAAGCAGGCTTATATGTCACTTGTGTGCAGCAGTTAATGTAGTAGTGCATCTGTTACTCTTTCTCACCTAAAAATTATTTCCTTGCTTTCAACAAGTGTGAAACTATTTTGTTTGAAATTATGATGATCAGTGTAAAACCATCAGATGCTTAGCAACACCAGTATGAAATGATTTCATGACCTGAATTGCTCCATTGGTTGTCAATATAACAGCAAGTCCTAACAGATATGGATATATTACAGTATTATGTGTTAATTCATTGAATGTATTGTCTCTTTTTTTGTTGCAAAACTGAAAGCTACCAAGATTTTTTTTGATGAAACTAGTATTTATAATTTCTGCAAATTCATCATCAAAAACTCTCAGAGACCCCAGTTGTCTGACATCTCATCAGCATAGTGCTACATCTGAGTTAAGAGCTCATATGAAAATGCCAAAGGCAGGAGTTAAATTCTACTTTGGACAGTGATGAGAACAATTTGGAATCCCAGCTTTTGTGGGAGGCAGCATATAGTGGTCTGCTTGAAGCATCAGCCTTTTGGCAGGAATGTGGGGACCTCTGGAATGCCTCAAGAAATTTTCACTGCCTGCAAAAAAAAAGATTGCATCTCTTTTTTTTTCAAGATTCAGTGTGAGGACTCAGCGTCGAAAGTTTCAGTGCTAAGAGCCCAAGTAACCCAGCCTGTYTGCAGAGAGGGAAATGAGGAAATCAGATGACTTGCTGCTGAGCATGAATTCTGCTAACGCTAACATTTAGGGAATGACCCTCTAGCAGAGCCAAATTTCCTTTCCCAATGTAAAGTGGTTCAACTGTGGGGACCAGGAGCCTTCCCTGGTGTCTCTCAATCAGGCAACCGTYGCTGCCTGAAGGACATGCTCTGCTCCCACAGCACAGATCTCCTTCCACTTAGCTGCTGCTTGGCTTTCAGCTCTGGTTTGGAGTCTTGTATGGAATGAATAGGATGACTTGGGTTCTGTGAMAGCATTAGGAAGGCATTTAAATACCAACTGGGTGGGAAGAGGACATTTACTCCACCCACTTGAATCTTAAAGTCAGCAGCCTCACAAAAGCTTTACCTTTGTGAGTCTGAGGCGACTTCACCAGGCATGTTGTAGTTTTCATGATAYGGAAACAAAAGAGTAATAAAAGCTCATAACCAGAGAACTCGTATGAATGGGGCAGAAAAATGCTACAAGGGCTAATGTTACTTTTAATATTAATGTTACTTTTAATGATACTTTTAATATCACAGGACAAGGGAGAGTTATGAATAACATACTAACTGAATTTCCAAATCAATGCTAACCAGGGACTAGATTCTAACACTTCTGTGTATCCACGAAGGAAAACAGCCTTATTTAAATGTTGGGAAAGTCATTGGCTTACCCTGCAGGGATASAAAGGCAGAATAACTCAGAGATGTACCAAGATCATTGCATTCAACAGGAGAAATCATCCTGCCATCCAGGCAGTACATCCCGTTGTGCACTCTTGTGGCAGACTACAAACTGGATCACTTTAATCTGACTTGATCAAGAAAAAGAGGCTAAAAATCCAACTGCTTACTATGCTAATACTTTTCAGTTTTGGAGATTTCTGGGCTGTTCCTTTATTATTCTATTTTCCAGCTTTTGAAACAATATGACATATTCAGATAGAGAAACAATTGGGATTTCCACAATYGTTTCTGGGTTCTGCAAAGATGTTCATTCTTGTGATTTTAGCAGCCTTCCTCCTGCTGCAAAAAGCCCATTCAACAGTAGACAGATATTAAAAGTTACAAGTCTACTTTTCAAATCTAACATGATTATCTTTTAAGGAAAAGAATTTCCACAGGGCATTTAGTCTTTTTCAYATAGAGAGAACAGACATGAACTTGCTAAATGTGTGTGGCAGAGAAAAATGACTCAATGTTTTCTGCTGCCCTCCTTAGAACAAAACTGATGCTCCTAATCTCTTATTCTTTGGAGGACATMTGTCTTTAACCCATAGAGTGCTGGTTTGTTGCCAGAT
The DNA here is from genome assembly GCA_003546035.1 of Mixornis gularis. NCBI lineage: Eukaryota > Metazoa > Chordata > Aves > Passeriformes > Timaliidae > Mixornis > Mixornis gularis. The sequence goes on along the minus strand of QVAJ01000068.1, from coordinate 1,609,249 downwards.
TTTTAGGTTGAGTCAGTGAATATAAACATACTCGCACTTTTCAAAATTTCCCCTCCGTTTCATTTTTTAGTGTTTTACTGCCATGCAGCAGTCTCATCATTTTCATTTTATTTTCACCAAGTTTTTAAAATGTGTGAGATTCTTAAACATTATTTTYCTCTGATACGAAGAAATTTCTACAGCTTCTTAGAGAGAAAAGGATGCAGACGTTGACAGAAAAGTGTTGTATGCTTAAAAGCTTGGCATTCTCTAGCTATATTAGTTTCCCTAATAAAATATAATACTTCTCCCTCTGAACATTGCTTCATCTGAGAGGTTTATTTTTGAGTTTAAATATTTGAATCTCTTCAGAGCTAAGATTTTTAGTAGCCATCTGAACCGAACAAGTAATTCCCAGCCCCTTGCTGTAAAAGTTCTAATAAAACTCAACATTTGAAATTTAACAGGTCTAGGTACCTCTGTTCTTGTTTGAACCMGGATGCCTTGTGAGGAATATCCTTTCTGCAGCTTACACTTGTTTTTTACAGCTGAGCAGATGGTGTTATTTCAATGCAAAAACTAGCCCTCCCTTTAAAATATTTTTGAAGCTGCATTAAGGATTTGTTGATGTTGTTGCTAAAATTATATTTACTTGGATGCAATCATATGAAATGCAAGTATGTAACTGCAGAATCAAATGCARTGAAAACCAGGATATGCTGGAGGTGCACAACAACAATATTGTCAAACTTGTCATGTTTTTGTTTTCTGTTCAAGTGAGTGTCTCAAAGATTGTTTTTCCAGTTAAAGGTTAATTTTATGCTATATGGCTTCTAATGCTATTATAGTTTCATTTTGGGACTGTAATATTTTAATTTTTTCAGTCTGGTTCTTAGTCATCCTATTTTTTGTTGTCTAGAGTTACCAGTTAAACAGTGAAAAAAGTGACTATGAATATTCATTTAAAAAAAATTTATTACAATCCTTCTCATGAATGTATTGTATTTGTTTTTCTCTGGTCCCAGAGCTGAAATTTATAAGCATGAATGTTTATGTAAAGACAATTTTGAAGTCACTTCATTGAACACACACACACTGGTGATACATCCTGAATTTGAAAGTAAAAATGTCAGGAGTACTTGATCAGTCACTGCAACAGGGAACAGGAAGAAAACCCTGGGCCTGTTGAGAACAACCAACAACCTAAAAAGTGAGGAATGAATGGAAATTTAGGACTGAAGGCAGCTAAATTCATGTATAAGGTGGAATCAACARAAAAAGAACTTTTATAATCAATAATCCTTTATATATAATTAATAATCCTTTTCGTAAGATAAACTCAGCATCAGGCTAGCRTCCAGCTAGAATTTAGAATTAGAATTTCTGGACGACAGATAAAAATAAATGAATAATACCCACTTATTTTATTTGGGAAGTTCATCAACAACTTTTCAGTTACAGAAGATTTCAGCTATAGCTGTGGCTGTTGAGGTGGAGCACAGCTGGAGTGGGAGCACAGCTTGCACCCATCCCTTCCAGGTGGAATTTGATTTAAGTCCCCAGTCAGAGAGATGTAAAAGKAGGGTCAGAGCAAAGAAGGATTAGTTCACCTTCTAAAAATCTAAAAGTCTCAGTAATAAATGAAGGCATTAGCAAAAGGTTAGGAGTAGTCACATGGAAAAAAAAAAACCAACAACTTTTTAAAGAGGCTGATAATTCCTCACATGCTGAGGAAGTGTMTCTAGGTGTAAATATGGCTGGCAGATGCTAAGGAAAACCAAAGAAAATGGCCCTTTGACCATCAACTCTTAAGTTAATTACCTACTATGACTTAACCTAGACAGTAATATTGGAGATATTCAAATGAGCAGGTGATAAATAAATGTCATAAAGCAATGAAATAYTGAATGTGTTAGTTTATTTGGCCTGAAAAGATTGTTTGAATGACCCCTTGTACTCCTAAAATTTTCTCCGAAGCTAGGATTTGTAAGAAATTGTGATTCATGAAAATCACATTAATTATGGGAAGGAAAATCATGCTATAGAATATATATATATAYACATAAAGTTGTCATTTTTATCTCATCAGAGAATTAATTTATCATATCATTAAATCTGTATATTTCAAATGAGATTTTTTGCTGAAAGATGTAATCTTTCATTTTATGCAGAGGGCACTTACCTCTAGTGTCTTTAATTTACAATGAAGAATATGCTKCAGTGACTCCTTATTTTGAGACTTRTTTAAAAATAAGGATAGACCAGCTATTATACTCATAAGAATATGTTTACCAGTTCAGGTAGCAGTGTAGAGGGCAATGTCAAAGTTGTCATCTCCACAAATCCAGGAGCTCCATGTTTCATCTTCTCACTCCTGTGACAGTTCTGTATATTTTTGCTCAGAATTGCTGAACTCTTATGACTTGGTGTAAAGTTCATGAAAAGGAACAAGATCTACACTGGGACCTAAAACTTTCTACTCGTAAACAAATGTTTTTCCTCTGAGCCAGGCTACAGACTAGGCTCAGAGGAGAAATACAGCCAATGTTTTGTAGAAGTTGAACAAAACTGTTGGGCCAGGAACAGTCCCAAAGAGACTGTACTGGTGAGTAGTTGGGATGCTTTCCTCACATTGCTGTGGATTCCATCCAACACAGCATTAGAAGCTCAGGTATCAAACGCCATGGTCTGAATTTCACTYTGAAAGCTACTTTAGCACTGATGACCTTTACAGGATTTAGCTATTAATGACATAGGTTTCTCTTAATGTAGGGTTTTAATACAAAAAGCCTACAGAAAAAAACCCAGCCTTTTTCCCCCTTCTTCTTTTCCACATACTGCTGTAAATTAATATATTGCAGTACACACTACTTCATCAGGAAGGCAATTGCATTCATTAAAGGCAGAAAATGTCCTGCTATTGTGATATTCAATGGATTCGCTGAAATCATTGTCCCAGTAGAAAAAGCAGAGTATACTGTAGAAAGGGAAGAGAAAAGAAACTCAGACATCTCACAAAGGGATATTAAGTCAAGCTGGTARGTCTTTTATTCAGCCCTTAATAAGCTTACAGTGATAAGCCTGAATGGGAGAAAGGTGTAGCCCAGAACTTCTTAAACCATTTAAATCTTATTAGAAGTATATTTTTTTCAGAGATAAAAAAAGTTTCTGTCACTTACCGTTTGGATGATGACAATAAAAAATCAATTAAAAAATAAAAAAAGAAGAGGAAGGAATTAAAAAGGCAGAGGGAAAAGAACAATTTCCCATTCAGAAGAATAACATTTTATTACTCTAAGGTCCATTTCTGAGACATAATTAAAATCTATCAAGCATAAAACATGTGTGAATACTCTGGACTACTAAGTGCAGACACCATGGTGGAATTTTCATTTGCCAGTATTAGATTAAGATAATTTTCAGGCAATATAATGGGCATTAAATTACTTAATGTCAGTTTTACACAGAAATAATAGTATTGTATTACTGAGACCAGTGTTAAATATCTCATAAACATTAAATAACATTTTTTCCTGTCTTAGTATTAGTTATTCTTCCTGCCTTTATACCAGTASTTAATTTAATTGCTATTCCTTTTAGCAAGAATATGTGGAATAGCAAAAAGCAACAAATTCTGTCTCAATTACTTTTGTGGCTTCAGGGGAGAAGGGAAAAGAGGAGAATTGAAGTGATATATGCACATTTTCATTTCTGTGTCCATTTTGTCTGCCTTAATGACTTGCTAGTGAAAATAGGGGAAACCTATTTGTCTGGACAGGCTTAAACAGCTTCTGCTGGGAAGACAGTATATCATGCTTGATTCATTTAAACAGACATGTTCCTTGTCCTTCAGCTTAGAAATTAAATAGATAAAACTAAATMCTTCTTGCTGGTTTAGGCAGCAACRGGTCTAATATGGAACAGCAGCATTGCAAAGTGATAAACCATGGCAGTGCACAACTCCAGTGGTTTTCCCATTGAAAGTATACCATCAAAAGGTATTAATAGTTTGGGGGAATTAAAGCCTGTGGATCAYGTGAACTCTGATACCTGCAATACAGATCTTCAGAACATACACACCCTGGCATCAAACATGCTCACACTACAGGATGGATATGATTCCTGTCCTTTTGAGAATTCCCTAGGCTGGCCCTTTCCTGCAGACAGCCAGCKGTTTCCTTTTCCCTGACTATTGTGGAGATTTAGAATAACTCCTCTTTTGATGGGAGAGTGAACAGGAAAAGGCAAGTTAAAAGCAGCGCTCTGCTGGGAATACTCAGYTCACAGAAAAGAGTGGTGAGTGACTTATAACTGCCTTGTGGTCCACTCAGGAGAAGGTTTTGTTGCTTTCTTTGAAAGCTGTGCTTGGGAAACATACTTGGCAAAGCTTCTGGTTCATTTCTGCTGTCAAGGTCTGAAGAGTTCTGGAAGGTGCTTCTGCTGAGGCCAAACTGGTGTAGCTGGAATAAAGAAAGACAGTATAATTCAAGGTTATATGACATTCTCCAGGCCTTTTTTTTTTTTTTCTCCCAGAGAAGACTGAAGATCAAACAGTAGCTCACCCCATGGGATGTCCTTGAGAGACATGAGGAAAGTCTCATTCAATGGGTCCTATGGGAACAAGTATTAGATGGGTTCTAACCTCAGACTAGGGTTATACAGTTTATGAGAGATGAATGGTAAAAACGTGCAGCAGCTGAAAATGACATGTGGAAAGCTAGTTGTTCAGTTAGAGGGAAAATATTTCTTTCAACTTCAAAAGGAGTGTAGTTCAGCCAGAAAGCTGGAAGGAGAACAGGTAACTGGAAAGCTGGAAGGAGAGCAGAGGATGACTCAAGTATCTCAGAGGTAGAGCAGAGTGGGCAGTGCTGCATGGTACTCATGACCTAAAACTCCAGCTGGGGACTGCCCAAGTTTGAATTAAATAGAAACAAGCTTTTATATAGGAAAGGTGATGCCCGAAATTCTGTTCACCTTTTAACTGAAGGAAAACATTTGATTATATTTTGTTGTGGGAGAAATAAGAATAGCAGTGAATGGTACTCTTTAAAAGTAATGTAATCTTGTGTTTACATTATTCTGTTATTCACAGAGATGTAGGACTGGCTACATGGCCTAGAAGGCCAGCACGTACTGGTTGCAATCAAATCTTTGTGAGGCCCCCCAGAAAAGCAAGTGATTGATGAAAARCAGTCAGGAAGGATGAAAGGAAGCCCTAGGGCTTCAGCAGGAGAAAAATGCTCTTTAGCATACTAACCAAATCTTGTTAATTCACAATCCTTAAAAATATACATGTTACTGCATGTGAATTCTCAAGGAGAAAAACCATATAAAGCATGTCTGGCTGTCATTCCTGCATGAAGTGTCTATATAATACAGTGAAATAAATAAATGCAAAAAGTGATGATTTTGCCAAAATTTTAGCCTTTTTTTTTCCTCCAGAAAGGGCATACAAGGAAGTATATACAGCACAAAAGACAAATTTATTGGAATTCTGTAGTAGATATAATACCTGTTACTCAAATCAGGGCTTTAACTGAAGTACTTTTTCATCTCTCAGCCTTTTTCATACCATTTCTTTTGAGAGCACATTTTTTAACTGCCTTAAAATTAATTGAAGAAAAACCTCTATCTCCAAGAGATYGAAGTGACAGTCTGCCCAGAGGGGAAGAATCATTAAAATTATCTGAAGTCAACTAAGTTTAATGGAAATTAATACATTGAAACAAATGTAATGTGACATCTGATATTTCTAAAATAATTGATTTCCATTTGTTAAATTATGCAGCTCAGAATTATAATTCAAAGSCACTCTTTGCTATATTAGTTTCAAGGAACACAGCTGATGTTGATAGTGTAGTACTGGGTGTAAAATATACAGCTTGTGGAAGAGAAAAGGCTTCAAGAGATGCTATATTTAATGTAAGAGATAGGAAAAGTATCACCAAACTATTCTTTCGCTACTAAACTTTTATGCCTCATAGCACGTTATGYGTCTACAGTTTTATACCCAAATTTTAAGGTATCAAAAATTAATTATTTATGTCCAAAATTATGCAGTGCAGTGACTTAGAGGCAAATAGCCTGAAGATTGTAAGAATTAAATAACTTTTTGATTCATCTGCCTATACTTCATGATTTTTTATAAAATGCTTGGGGTTTTAGCAACTTCCCCTGATATTTAGTCACAAAATCCTTGATGTGAGAGGGGAGCAGGGCAAACAGCAGGTGTGAGACACAGCATTCCAGCTGAGTGGTGTCGAGGTGGGCTGCTTGCCCCCGTGTTTTTGCAAAACAATAGGTCTACACCAATTCCAATAACTTCCCTCCTTTCCAAAACAAAACCTAGGTCCATATCTCAAAGAGGAGTCTGAGCTAGTCAGGGTGACAAGCAGATATGGTTCCCCAGGTCTTTGGCAGCACATTTGGTAGACCAGCTGGGACAGGCTGGTGTTCCTGATCCCTAGCATGCACACAGTTGGAAAGCTTCTTGTGGCCAGACAGGAATGCATAGTGGAGGGGTGCTTACCACACATTTTTAAAACCTTTTTGACTGTAATAAATCAAGACTAGATCTCCCTAACCATTTCTGAAATGAGAAAAGGAATCGGTCCCTCACAGGTATTTAATAACTTACACTGTATAATTACTTTTCTCATTAATTCTGATTTTCACTCTCTTTAAGATCCTGAAATTTCGCTTTGGAAAACAGAGAATGATGACCAGATCCTCTGTTCTCCTTGGGCCTTTCCAGCAGAGCTAATCAACTGGAGAAGCACACCAGCTTCTACTGAGAGATACTGCAATGTCCTAAAGCAGAGGAGTTAGATACTCTCACTGTGTATTATCCAGCATCTGTCCTCTACAGGCACAAAAATTATTTATGACACAAAAAAATACATATAGTTTGATATAATTTTACTCACTTCAGTATTTACTTTTTATAGTCTCAGACCACAGCTCTTTAAGACAACTGTAGACAATTATTTCTGAAGTTTCACCTTTTCTCTTTCTTCTTTTTCCCACCACATAGAGCCTGTGACCAAGAACTCACACTTCTCTAATCTTGTGGTAAGGCCCCTTGAGAAGCAAACAATACACTTAAAATGTATCTATATGATGCAATTCCTCTTGCCAATGCACTCAAGTACAGAGAACCTTTCAGTTTGGGTTGCAGAGATAATTTCCCTGTTATTTTCAACGATTACTTAATTTTTTTTTTTTCTCATCAGTAGTGATCAAACTTTGTCTTAAGAGGTTTCCCTCTCTTCTCACTCCCTCTGAATGTTTTTTACAAAACTCATCACTATCATTAATTGAAACTTTCTTCAAACTCCCTTTTCACATTTACTGGGATCAGTTATATACATTTAACATTTAACTTCTTTTAAAGTGCAGCCTCCTTTTATAATGGGTGATACGTTATGGTTGCTAATTGTCTGAGAACTAAAAATTATTACATTTTTATTGGAAGCTTATGTAATCGTGCATCATGACTTAATCTTTCATTTAGTTTCTTTTGGGTAATGGAATTAACATAAAGTGGGATGAGGAAATGAGCCTTAGGAATGAAACAATACTAAAATCTATAATTTCATGTGCAATTGAACTCTTAGGTAAATTCTGACTAGACCTTGGGAATGTGTACAGCCTTTTCACTTTTTTGAGAAGTTCTTTTAAAAGGTCAGAAATGTAGAGTTTATAAATCTTTTATATTAGGAATAGCACAAATAAAGCTGTTGTATAGCATGGGATCCTTTTCTGTATGACAGAGATGGTAGAAAAAGGAATTTTAAAATGGTAGAAAGAGGAATTTCTAGCATTAGCTTCTTCATTTGCTAAGGTAATTTCTGTTAGATGAGTAATCTGGATAATTGTCAAAATCCATGCAGCTTTCTATGGTGATTTGCTTATACACACACGGCTCTCATGCATAGAACAGATGGCTATTTTAAGTCGAGAATTCTTATAGCTGAGGAAAACTCCACTTTTCAAAGAATGATTCAGCCTTCCATGCCTGGTTTCACATTCAGATTCCTGTGGCATTCGTTTTGACAGCTGATTTCTTCCCTTTACATTTCTCCTAACTTTTTACAATGAACTTCAAGATAGGTTGTCAGAGGAAGTTAAAGTCAAAGGCTTTCAGAATTGGCTTTCTATCTGTCAGCTCCTTGTAGTTGTTTTCTTTTTCTTCTACTATAGTTTGCTTGTTTATTTAGTGTGCATTGTTTTTCTAATCAGAAAAGTAGAAAGAAGAGGAAAAAAGCCATGACATTTCTGTTCATGTATTTCACTAAGCTTAAGCTGGCTAGGTAGAATTATCCTATTTTATGGGACAGATGAGCAGCGTAAGGATTGTGTTCACACAGCTACAGCCATTATTGGACAGTATTTTGAAACCACTACATGAAGAGAATCTTTTGCCTGTAGTGGTATTTTTAAAATTGGTTTTCATTTAGGCTTTTGTTGTTGTTGTCATAGTATTTGAAAGTTTAGGTGAACTAGTCATTATCAGTAAACCAGAAGGAAAAAAGAGGCTTTCAGTAAGAAACTAACAGAAAGTGTGTCTAGTTCTTGTATTGGAAAAACGATCTGCCTAATTTCTGTGTTAGAACTTCTCTTTTGAGTACAGATTTCCACCAAACTGTGGGGACACTCCATGCCTTGGTAGGTGACTTGAAACCACTTGAGATTGATACTAATTTTCTTGTAACCAAGAGATTTCTGAGAAAGGCACATGATTATTGATGTACAAGTAAAATCATTATGAGAACTACAAGTTTAGTCAAATAAAATTGCCTGTTAAATGAAAAGTAAGCATGTAACATTCTAATGGGAAAATATAATTAAACAAAAAATAATCTTAACTTAGCAAATCAGTCACAGTAAAGACACCGCAGGACCTCGGTTTTCACGAGTTGTTGAAAGAAAATTCTCGAACTCAGATTTATTTCTAAATCTACTTGACAGTCCATACTAGTACATCCAAATAATTCTTGGTCAAAGTAAAACTTTTTCTTTATTATATGAAGTATAAAACTGTTGCCCAAATGACAGAGCACACATTAAAACTGACCTTAGCAAAAAATCAGTCTGAGGCCATGTTAACATTAGGTTTTTTTAAGTAATGCATAAACTTTTCTATTTTATTTTATTTTAYACTGCTTTTCAAAATAGCAAGCACTTATTTAAATGCTGTTTGACAGAATGACATATAAAAAATGTTTATATGGTAAACAATGTTTTCACACCCACATAGATGGCAAAGACGGCCTGTGCAGACAGTAGCATTAACTATGTAAGATCCAATGCATTAGGACTGTTTCGCATTAATAGGGGGAAGTTCTRGATGGGCATAGATACATTCACTTTTTGATAATGGGCAAGGAAATTGTGCAGGAAAGGAGATGAAAAGCATCTTTCAGAAGAGCTTGAATTGTAGATTGCAATACTTCGTGTTGTGATTTAGCAGCTATTTTGTATTCCTCTGTGGGAAGACAGAGGTAGTGCTAAAGGCAATCTTGCCCCCCATATATTGCAGCTGTGGTAATTACCAAGGACTGGGAACAGCCTTGCCCTCACATCTGGGTGTGATAAAAGAGTGAGTTAGCTGGTAGGGAGTTAGTTAGAGTCTGCTGGCTCTGCTGTGAGAAGGAAGGAGGAGAGAAAGAGCCAGAGCTGTGTGGAGCTGCCCATGGCAACACGGTGTTGATGCTTGAAGCCTTCAGTGTCAGTTGTGTCTCCTCTGTCATTCTTCTTATACACTTTTTTGTCTCAAACTTTGAGTTTACAAAGCTCTTAAGCACACAGGACATGTTTGCATGTCTACATGACTATAGAAGTAACATGTCCCTTCTTTCTCAGAGCAATCAAAGAAAATTGATAAGCAGGGTTCCCTGTAGATCCATGTCATTCTCACGAGCATACCTCTGAATGTACTTAAGGAAATACAGGCAGTACAATGACAATAAAAGAATTCTGGACACATTTTTACTGATCCTTTCCAGTAAGCATATAGTGATATGATAAAAGTAAACTTATGTCTTTAAAATCAGTTGAGAAATACTTCAAACTGTGACAAGGAAATAGCAATTACAGCAAAGAAAATTAGAAAAAATCAAGTTTCATAATCAGATGTATAATTACTACAGGGCATTTTGTGGCAGATTTCATTTTGTGACTTGGATAAAACAAATGGTTCAATGACTTTTACTTATTAATGCCTGAGGTTATGTGGTGATACGTATGTTTTATCAAGTTTCAGCTTGTACAAGTTTTTAAGGACCTTCATCTAATTTAGAACATGTCCCATTTGTGGGAAAAAATGAGAGAGTATAGAGGGAAGTAAAAGAATTTAAAATTATTTCAGATTTTTTTAAAGACCAGGCTTAATTTATGCAGCTGTATGCATCACAAAGTTTTCCCAGCTCACTGATTGGCCTTAGAATTTTCCAGAGAAGRCAATTTTCTGAATTTCTCATTCAGAAATACCCACTTAACTTTTTTTTGCTCTCTTATATTTCTTTTTTGTCTTCTATGTTTTAATTTGGCAAAACCATAATAATYACCTCAGCTGGTCACCTTGACTTTGCAGCAATAATGTCAGAGATTTTAATSAGAAAGCAAAAAACATTGACATTTTGTGTAGGAAACAAATAGCAAGCCCYCTGGTCTTGCTATTTCAATAAGACTTACTTTTTCTGATCCTTTTGCAGGTTACAGTCATAGTGAAAACAAAGTTTATATGAAAGGATGTGATAGAATGATAGCAAAAGAAGCAATAGAACTGCATGAGAAAATCTATTTACAAAGTAGCTTGTGAAAATGGACCTTCATTTCTTCTTTTTGCCTTTGAGTGGAACATATCTCTAAGTCTATCACCTCTTAGGCTGACAAAATTCTAAGTAGGGGTAGGCTAGAAATTTAAAATCATATAGCAGATTATATCCTTTCATTAATCAGATCAGCTTAATACATAGATTATTATTGTATTTAATTATTATGATAGCTGGTCATTAGAATTGGACATCATGTAAAGCAATAAATCAAGCAAAGGACATAAGATTGGCTCTGACCTGTAATAATACTGGCTTGAGTGGAAGAGAAAGTTATTTTTTCAGATTATAAAAAAGRATAATGAGAAYTAAACTAAGGCCATTTCTTTTTTTCAGAACAGGATTAGATTTTATTTAAAAGTTTTCATTATTAATAGTTATTATTTTTATTATTTATAATAAAATTTTAGATTTCTTAACTTTTAATATTATGAAGATATAGTTAGAATGAGATTTGTGCCCTAGACCCTTCATCAGCTCCATTGCCCTTCTCTGGACACAATCCAGCATCTTTGGGTAGCTCTTGTGATGAGCAACCCAAAACAGTACAGAAGATTCCGGGTACTGCCTCACCAGTGCCAAGCACAGGAGGACAATCACTGCCCTGGTCCTGCTGGCCACACTATTTCTGGTACAGGCCAGGTCACCATTGGGCCCTTGTGCCCACCTGGGCACACCCTCACTCATGTTCAGACACTGTCAACCAGCACCCCAGGGTCCTTTTCTGCTGGGTGCTTTCCAGCCACTCTCTCCCCAGCCTGTAGGGTTTTCAGGGGCTGCTGTGACCCAAGGGCAGGACTTGGCACCTGGCTTTGTTGAATCTCTGGTGTTGGCCCATTGATSCTGCCAGTCCAGATCTCTCTGCAGAACCTTTCTACCCTTCAGCAGATCAACAGGCCCACCCAACTCAGTGCCGTCTGCAAACTAATGGAGGGTGCACTGGATCCCCTCATCCAGATCACTGATAAGGATATTTAACAGTGCACAGCAAATTTCTCCAGGACAGTGCTGTGAGAAATGGCGTCAAATGTTTTACAAATAATGTCTAAATAGTCAACATCCACAGACTTTCCCTCATCCACTAAGTAAGTCATCTGCCATAGGAGTAAATCAGATTGGTCAAGCAGGACCTGCCTTTCAGAAACCCTTGGTGGCTGGGTCTGATCCATGGTTGTTCTTCACGTGCCACATCATGGCACTGAAGACTATCTGCTCCATGGCTTTCCCTGGCACCGAGGTACAGGCCTAGAGACCCCAGAATTCTCCTTCTGGCTCTTTGTGTAGATGGGAGTCACACTGGCTAATTTTAGTCAACTGTGACATCCCTGGTTGGCTAGGACTGCTGGTAAATGATTGAAAGTGACTTGGTGAGCTCTTCCACCAGCACCCTCAGTGCCCTTGGGGGTGCTCATGAAATTGCACACCAATMCACTTTTTTTTTTTTCTCTGTTGTTAAGACTGTAGCAAGTGTGGTTTACTAGTTGGGAGCTAGTTCACTCAATGATTTGTATATTAGAAACAGAAAATACTGTCACTCACTTCTCATTTTCTCTATCAATAACCAAAACGCAATTGTTTTCATGACCTAGGATACTGTAGTCAGAAAAAGAAGTTATGACTACTTCTCATTCTTGGAACCTGTTCTTGTAAAACTGCTCCTCATTACAACAAATCACTCACAAGTCTTTCATTAGGAAATCCCACTTGGCCATTAAACAGTACTAATGTCTTCCTGTTGTGCTTAAAAATGAATAATTCATATCCTCCATGAGAATAAAGTAAAATGATGAATAACAGAGTAGAGCAAATACATTTATGTCCTATTTTATATATCTTACCATATGCTGGCTACGTGTGATTTTCTGCCTTCTTTTTTTTGTTGGTCGGGGTGAATTTTATTAATGTCTGTGTGTATATATATGTGTGTGTGTRTGAATAATTATGTGTATATGTAAATGGAATGCATGGATCAAAATTAATGAGCTTCTGTGTGTGTTTGTGAACATTTTACACAGACACACACGTATGCTCAAGAAACTTTAAAAACTTTCAGGAAGTCATGAAAAACTTGAAAATACTTTTGATYCTGGAATCATCAAAACTGCTTGGAAAATCTCAGCTCTTTTATGCACTGAACTGTCATTTCCCCGAACTGTGTAATGGCTGTAGGTACAGTCTTTTCTGGTTTATTGTTTTTGGTTTTTTCCTTGCATAAATTGTTTTCARTTAGAGTTTCCAAACATTCCCCAACACATCTCACACAAAGAGGTTAAGCATGGTGAATATAACCTCGCATTTCCTGATTAACCWTGACTCTAATTATCTCTTTATTCTTCTTGCCAGCTTATTTATTAAAAAARCCCAACAAATAAAAAACAGCAAATAATCCATTTAGGGGCAGAGGAAATGAGGAAGAGAGGACTTATCCTACCATTAACTCTAAAAAAATATTTTAAAATAAAGAAATCAAAAATATGAAGTTTAGTTTTGACCAACAAAACATTACTGCTAGACCACATCATTTGTTATGATCCTCCACATCTTGAAGTTGATTCATCTAAGAACAGTGGCCTAAGAAAATATTCTTACAGCAGAAAAAGGAGTGTGTTTTTTTCATGTCTGATAGTTCATGCATTTCCATGAGGAAACCTAAGCCTGGTCCTTTATTCCCTCTACAGAAACTTAGTTCAAACTTTCCTGGTGATTTCAGTTATAACTGATCACACAGTGTTATTGAAAAAAAGAGAAAATTTCCTTTGAKAAAAAAGTAAAGCCTTCATTTAATTCCTAATTTACTCTGTTATACTACTTCTTGTAAACAGGAGAAGCAAGTGTTGGTTTAATTAACATAATTTCTGGCCCCCAGGATATGGAAAAAAGAATCCTGCAGGATGTTATGGGGTAATAGGGTTTGATAAAACTTCTGCTGCGAGACCAGTTTCCTYGTAACACACCCTTAATTAACGTAAATGTTGCCAAACACCAGTTAAAAAAAAGCCAATTCAAGTTGTTTAAGTTAATTAAACAGTGCTGTTGCTCCTGATGTTCTCTTTGCAGAATGTGCAGGCACTCGCATTCCTCGTGTTTTCTCCACTGGGGCTGTTCACAGCTGCCCTCACACCCTGGGGATTTGGCCACGGGAGAGACAGGCAGGGTGGGCTCCTGCTGAGCAGAGGCCCAACATCCCTGGATGCTGCCAGACCTCTCTCAGTCACCATGGCTGGGCTTCCAAGGAGAGGCCTGGCCCTGCCTGGCCCTGGCCTGCAGGGTGGCACAAGAGACGTGTGCTCTGCCCTCACACACCTGAGCTGTCCCTTCACATTGCAATGAGTTTAATCCTGTCAGAGGGAAGAAAGGATCTGAAGGTGAAGGAAAAAAAAAGCATCTTTTTCTCATCATACCACCCCTGTGAGTTCGGGTGTGGTTGGAAGCTGTGTACTGTTTGGCTAACACAGTCTTCCTCTCCTTCCTTCACCACACTGTGGTAGTTTCTTTTTCTGTTTGGTTTTTTTTTTGTTTGTTTGTTTAGGGCTTTTTTGTGGTTTTGGTCTGGAAAATTTAGTTTTGAAATTTAAAGTAGCTCTCAAAAAAGTCTGTGGCTGGACAAAATACATGAGGGAAAACTTTAAAGAGTTGATCCATCAGTTGATGGAGACAGCAACTCAACTTGATCCAGACAAAAATGTACAGGACAGGGTAGGAGCCCCTGAAGTAGGGACTACACTTCAGTGTGTTTAAAACAATGCTCCCCATGTCAAGTTGTAAGGACTATTAGCTTCTGCCTTCTGAAGTTAGATCATAGTTGTAGATACAGAAATTCATGTGTATGCCTGTGTTCATATGTGTATRTATGTATAGGCAGGGTTTTCTGTCTTCTTTTTGTCTTCCTGTGCCTATCTTCTTCATTTGGATAAATAATGCTTCAGTGAACAGCACAGTAATCTTAATCTATAACAAATAAGAATCATCTAGAAAGAATCATCCATCCTCACRAATTAACATTTATTTCTTACTGTAATGGAGGCTATCCCTCTCCAGTACATTTGCTGAATGCAATATTTTACCACAGTAATAAACAAACTAGAAATGCTGACAGACMTTCTTTGTCATCTTAGTACCTTTTTCTCCAATTCCCATTTGACAGCATTTGATTTATAGTATTGAGGTTGATGTTTATGGAAGGTCATTTTAATGCAATATTTGATAGCCTAATCTGTTCTCTTTTTGACTCAGATGGTTGCATTTTTTACTCACTGATGCTTATTTCATATGAATCTTGTCATCCACTGACAAAGAAAACAGAAAAGACATTGCAGCCAGAACATATTTTTTTATCTCCCAGTAGTAATTAACACAGAGGATACCCTAGCTATCTTTGTAGATTCAACAGATAAATTAACCTGTCACTGGTGAAAGTGAAGAAATTCTATGCTTTCCTAGTAGATAATTGATCTTTGTTTTCTCATGGTCTTGCCTGCAATCAAAATATTTTTTTCAGGTTACCTTTTAACTGATAGCTAACATAAAGTGAGAGACATCTAGATTTTAATCTTAATTCTGCAGTCAGAAGGTCTTTCAGGAAAAAGATAGGCATATAGAACAACAGCCCAGAGGATTCACACTGTGGATATGCCTGTCGGCAGAGGGTTCTGCAAAGCACAAAGGCAAGAAAAAACACTTCCTTCCCTGCCATGAAAATATATATTTTATGATTTATGCCTTAATTCACTGTAGGCTTTGGTTTGCAGAGGTCTTTCTCAGGTCCAGCCAGAGAGGTAGCAGGATAGACAGCAGGGGAAAGCCACAGCTGTGCACGCTGTGCAAGTCCAGCATCACCTACAGCTCACATCAGTACACGAAGGGTCACTTTGGCAGTCTGTATTCTCACAGGAAGCCAAGCATCTGGGCAAAACACCAGCACCTAGCTGAGAAAGCCTGAAAACCTCTCTTTAATTTGTATGAGTTTTAGAAATTTTTCTCCCTTTCCTCTCCTGCCTGGTTGTTACCTTCTGCCTGCAGGCTTTAGGAGGGGTCAAGGAGCTGAGATAGTTGTGTAATACAGGGGATAGATTGATGGCAGCTCAATGGGTGACTGGAGAGAACTGAAATCCCAGGCAGACATTTGAGACCCTATTACTGGGAAAGTAACAGCTAGTGCTAATTTCATCAGACCTCTATGTACTGGCCAAGGGCTTAAGGGATCTACAGATCTAAGCAGCACAGCAGTAAATTGAAGAATAACTGGAATCAGCCCAAAAGTAAGGACATATAGTTCTGTGTGAAAATAATGGCTTTAAAAATAGTACAAAAAATATAGTTTTCAAAATTATGGTGAATTTGTTCTAGAAGAATATAAGAGAAAAGACAAAATTTAAGAAGAGTTAAATTCTTGTCATGTGCAAAAGGTAAAAATTAATCAGAATACAACACAAATATGGATATAACACAGGCTTTAAGTGTAGCACAGATATGATTTGTGGTAACAACTCTAGGAGAAAAGTTAAAAAAAAATCTGTTCTTAACTAGTTGCATTTCTGTAGACTTATGAACAGTTAGGTTTTCCAGATATGGGTTAGGTGCCTTTTTTTGTTGTTTTTGTGACCAGAAGTAAAGTTGTTTTTATTGCACTATTAGACATTGATTGGATATTTACCTTGCACCGAAGTCCACTTGGGGTTGAAAATTTAGGTGTCCATATCTTCAAATCCTGGAAAAGCTCATTCTACTACATTGTGGAGCTGGCACTGACAGTACTGAAGTCACAGAACAGCATAGCTCTGTCAGATCAACATTCTTTAGAAGAACAATTGGTGAAAGGAGGGGTATATCTGGTTTGAGTCATAGCCTAAAAAGCAGAGCAGCACTGCAGTGCTCCAGCACTTTACACTGCAAGAGAAAGGCTCAGTTGGTTTCAGGCTTTTCTGCCTGTCCACTCTTAACAGCGTGTCAGTCAGGAAAGAGCACACAGACTAGCAAAATCTTCTAGCACTGTAAGACTGGATGTCAATACAGAAGTGATAAATTACTAATTTGCTGTCTAGAATATGCATACCTGCAAGTGGCTACGCACCTTGACTGAACCTGAAATGTCTGAAACACATGGACAACACAGGGCCAGCTGGACTTCCCAGCTGGATGTTGAACTAACCAACAATGAAGTGGAGCTAAGTGTTAGGCTGAAGCTGTTTGGGCTGCCTGCTGGTTATCCTTCCACTCAGCTGCTTCTGGGCAGCTCTGCTTTTGTAACAGCTCTCTGACTGGGGGTCCYAGCACAGTGCTCCTGCTTCTGCTCAGCTCTGGGTTCTTGCGTGTGGGGACTCCTGCCATTAGGATCTTACATCCCTTCACTTGTCTGTAAACCTCACCCAGTTTTCTTGAGCCATGAACCTGAATTACAYACACAAATCATGGAGTTAATTTCTATGCTTGGGAAACACAAAGATGTTCTTTCTGTAAATGAAAATCCACGTAAAAGATCAAGCCTACTCATAAAAAGTTTTTTTATATAAAAGGCTTTCCATAGAAAATGATTAGTACAATGCATTTTCTTGACTACCAACTTCTAACTTGTGAATATTTATACTGTATATTCAAAGCTTTTTAAAAAGATTAACATTTTTATTGGCTATGTCAATTATAATTTCAAGAAAGCCTATTATATCAAGTTCAGAGGCAAGGCTACTTCTAATAGATGATACATAAACTAGAGWAACTCATCGAAGCAAGCAGGACAATGAGATGCATGAAAGTGGTTCTTAAAAGTGATTATTTTCCCTCATATTAGCATAAGACATAAGAATAATACCCATAGCAATCAAGAAGGACAGCTGATATCTTCACATCACATCATCCACCAGTAGAGGTATTACTTTCCAGAATTTTAAGTAATAAGAATTTCAACAGCAGCAAAAAGTGAGTACATTACAGTAGGAACTGATAGTGTTATAATTGAGAAGGAACCCTTTCCTATTTCTACTTCTAAAATTGCTCATAGGTTTCTAAAAGTAATTCCTTTTTGGATGAAATTTTTCCATTCCCCATTTTAGGTTTTAAAAAAATTCTGTCCGAAAAGATCAACACTTTCGCTTTTCCTACACACAAAAAACCCACAAACTGATTCAAAATCAGTTTATTTCAGGTGCTATAATTTAGTCCTTACTGAGATAAAAAATGTAAATTATTCAGAACACTAGTATTTATTTCATGGTCTGTAAAACCATCTGTTAAATGGCAATGTAGCAYTTGGGTTCTTCAGTCTTGATTTGATTACTGAAAGGATTATTAGCCTCATCAAGTTTGAAAGAAAAATCTTGCTTGGATAAATTTAAAGCAAGGGATAGTTAAGCTGGGTAATTTAATTACATTGCTGTAAATGGTCCCATTCTCTGTTCCTTTCCAAGGAAGRAGTTTAGAATACAATGAGTTGCAGAGGTTTGAATTTTTCTCAGGCTGTGTGGATTTGAAGAARGCTTTAGCTAATGAAGCCATGCCTGGGTGAGAATGACACTGTACATGAACTCAGACTGTCCCTGCTCAGACTCTCTCACTTCAGGACATAGCAATTGAACAGGSAAAAGCACAGTTTGACTCTCCGGAGTCAAGACAGTAATACATGGTGTCTCTTTTCTTTTATTTTTAAATTTCTTTTTATAAACCTGAAAGATTATTTTTCTTGAAAGTATATCTTTGAGCTGCATTTAACTTTGCAGAACAGCATCTCATCCCAGGAATAACCCAGAAATCTAACTTCAGCAGTGAGACCTTAGGCACTTTTGTGTAATTTGAATGCCTGTATTTGTTTATTAAATATATTTCTTTAGCAGTGTCAGCATTGGAGTATCAAAAATTAAATAATTTGTAGTTACTTTATCTCCAAATTAAAATGGATTAAATCTCAAGCTTTTTGTGAGACTATCAGCTGTACTGGCTATCAGCTCCCTTGAAACTAGGGGAAGCTCTGTTCTTCTTAGGATACCACTCTTTAATGCATTCTTCACTAGATTGCAATGATCCCAAGTCATCTATGAATGTTGACCTTAGTTACTTCTGAAGCAGTTTTAGAGGTTCACAGCAACCAAAACCCATGTTGTTAACTTTTAAATAKGCACAGAACAGTACAGCAAAGCAGATCAAATCTTCTAAGCTARTGTGAAATTGAGAAGAACTGCACAAATGTTAATATCTATATAACTGTTTCAGCAAACCAGCTGAAGATGTAAGCATTAAGTTCTTCAATAGCTCTGCAGTACAGCTTACAAAGTGCCATTTTGTGAGTGGGTAACTATTTATTTTTACCTGACATTTGTGATAAAGGGTTTATTATACTTAGTCATGGAGTAACATGGGACTGGTAGTTTGTAAGGGCCAAGAGAATTTCTTAGAGATTTCTTATTCCTTGGTATAAAATTTCCAAGATAAAAAACTAACCGGAGTTAATGATGAAATACTTAATTTTGTTTGTAATTTCTAAATATCTGTGAGATTGCATTGTTTTTGTCCTTTCTTTTTAGGTATGTTAGGTACCATTACAACTGCTGGCTTTAAAATRCACTAAGTTATTTGTAAGAACAGTTGAGATTGCTTCTGAGAGAGGCCCCTTCATTCTTCATTTACCATATTATTTATATTTTTAAAAATCTAGATTCCCCCTGCTATGCCAAATTATTTCTTTAATTAGAGAGGATACATGCAAATATATTATTAGTGCTGCAAATGATTATTTTTAGGGATTGATGTACTCATTTCCCATCTGATTTTCAGGGATTAGGTTAGTTTAGATAAGAAATAAACCAATTATCATAGGTGTTACAGAAATTAATTTATTACTACATTATTTACATAGCTGAATTATACCGTTGTAATACACTGTACATATTTAACAACATAATGCTGGTGTAGCAATTATTTTGGTTCATCTCAACTTGCACATCCAGTGGTAGGTGTTAAGTGCTGTCCTTTTGATTCCTTGAGGAACAATGGCAACAGAAGTCCATTAGTGCAGACACAGGAGAAAAGAAGGAAAATCTGAATCAAGCATTATCTTTCTAATCTGGAAAATACAATATGTTAAGTTCTGCTTTTATTTAAACTTCAAAGCTTTTATCTGTCCACAAAACGTAAAATATTTGATTCCTGACACACACTGAGGAAAATGYACTATAGATGTGGATACAGTCAGCTAAGAGCTTTCTTGTAAATATGCTCTTCTCTACAAAGAATGCACTCATAAATCAATAGTCAAGCTTAGGCAAGACAGTAAAGTGAGACATTCATGCAAAGCAGAAGCCTAAATTAATGTCAAGATGGTAAAGATTAATGTTATAGYGCATCAAAACAACTTGACTGAGTCAGGGTTACATGGGAAAAGAAACAAAGTCTTGATAAATTCCTTTGTTAACATTTTGAGAGAAGATTTATGAACCATGAATGGTACATAGTATTTTGCTAAGCAAATAGAATAACTAATAGTACAGGAAATCACTGAAGCTTTAAATGGGTGATGGTTTGCAAAAAAACAAACACATCAATCTCTGATAAAGAAGCACTTAYCTCAGTTATATTTTCCCAAATGTGTTCAAATGTATGTACAATGTTTTTACTAAGTTTAATATAATATGTACATACATATGTATGTTTAACATGGTAAATAGGCGGAGTAGTAGCCTTTCTTAAATATAACTTCCCAGATTTTCTTTTATGGAGTTATTTTAATGATTAAACAGKTAAGTATAGACATGTGTGACTGATTTTGTTAACTAAAATTTGCATTAGAATTTCTGCCTTATAGCTTGCTTTTACTTTACTTGATTGCATTTCCCTGGGGAGAAAAACAATCAATAGACACACTTCCCAATTAAAATAAGAAAAAACAAAACCCAATCAACAACCCAACAAAAAACAAACCTTCAGGTTATTTTTTTAAAAAGGTTTTGTACTTTTAAGATAATTTTGAAGAATTTGGAAGTTTGTAAAATGTATTAAATTTTATCATAAGCTGTCTTGTCTATGATAACAATGAAAGGAGTCATTCACATTAGTTTACTTTTGCACGGCACAGTTAATATTTGTAGTTGTCTTAAAATTTATAAGCATTATGCATGGAAGTTTTAGATAAATTGATTTTTTGTTTGCAAAAATTATGATCAGTTAAAAAAAAGTTCTAAACAAAAGGGGGAATATACAAAAGCATGAGTGGTAAAGACATAGAAAATTTCATCAAACTTCAATATTATTTCTTAGATATTAGTAAAATATCTCAATTTGCTTTTACAAATGCAGATTTTTTTCCAGGAAGGTAGAGTCTTAAAATGGATGAGTTGAAAAATTAATACCCAAGGGTACACTGAGAATGAAAATAAATTCTCTGATTTGTGAGCATGGGGTGTAGTGATAGTGTGGTACTTGCAGTCAGAACAATAAAAACACGAATATGGTAGTGCTGCTTAACTTTGAATAAGAAAACTGGTTTTTGGATTGTTTTCCAGATGTAGCTGTGCTTCAAGAATGTTGCATGCCAAGCACACACCAAAAATCTTCCAGGAAAAATCAAAAACTTCTCTGACAAAAAAGGACCTCTTTGWAATTTTTATAAGTAGATCCTCTCAGTCAGATCCCCCTTCTCAAATATGCAATCTGTTCATTTAAAAATTAAAGAACAAAAGATCACAGAAGAAGGTTTTGGCCAAGTAGCAATTCACACTGCTCTGAATTTGTTCACATTTATTTTAATCTCACCAGAGCASAATATTTTCATGTTAGAACACTCTAAGYAGTGAGGGAAGGTTGTGATTTATACATTTGCATAATATATGCACACTAAAGTTGTCACAATGGCACACATAATTGATTTGACTGTAGTAATGACTGTTTAATTTTTACATCCACAATAACACTGCCACTAATCTTTTTGCCGTATAGCTGAGACCTGAAGCAATTTCTTAATTTTGAATGTTGGAAAAACCTTACTGCATACATAAGTATAAAATAATTTACGTATGTGAATGCTAATTACATTTTAGAGTGTTGGTTCTTTAAAGACAAAATATTAGTCTTGGCYGTGAATTGGTGATAAACTGGATGTGGCTGTGAGTATCAACAAAGATGACCAGTGAAGAGAAAAAAAACATTAAAAGATGACAGGATCTGGGAGAACAGGGAATAAAATAGATTCAGATAATATCATATTTACTGTGTGGTCCAAAATAGGTTATAATAGAGCTATGGTTACTAATGTACTGGTATCCTGGTCTTCTGGTGTCTCCAGAGGTCAGAAGTCAYTGATAGAAATGTGGAAGGGCATGAGAGATGGTCACCTTCCTGTGTTTGGAGTTTAAAAGACAAATTTGTTTCTCTAATTTCCCATCTGTAAGCTCCTAGAACCGCAATTTGATCCTTTTCTATTTGTCTTATATTTAAGCTCAAGGTAGGGCTCCATTTATTCAGCTGCCAGAATGCTGGAGGTTTTCTGGTTAACAARAGATGCCTTTTATGCTGATGAGCCTCTGTATTGCCTCCTCTGGCATTTCCACTGTATGCAAAAAACAGTTATTGTAGCATAGGATCTCCCAGCAGTCAGAGAGCCCTGACCAACTCCATGGAGGACTTGGGAGAAAAGACAAAAACCATTTGAAACTGGACTCTCATGTCTGTGTCCAAACCATGGCAGTGGGGGAGAACCTTAGTCAGGATGACCACTGCAGCTACATGAGTGAATTCTTGATTTCTTTTCTCCAGAATTCACGGAACAAGTTTTCTGAACGTAGATGTTAAGGGAAAACACTTTCCAGTAATGTATCAAACAGTATCAAAAATTCAGAAACTCCTGGTTCAAAAGAACATGAAAAGTAGATGCCATTAACAAGACATCATAAAATAGGAGAAAACCTTTGAAAGAAATATTAAGGGACAATATTTTAGCAAAATGAGTGGTGTGGGTTCCTTAAAGCATCATTGAAAAAGGTATCAGTGAAAGYAGGTTTTATATACATCTGCAAAAATAAGACAAAGTTTGGTTGCAAGGTTCACTCTAGTAGTTACTACATGGATGAAATGGACACAACAACATGAAATTAGGATCTATTTAGAATGATTTATGTGTTTACTGGGGTTAAAAAAGCAGTAAAGTTTTAAGAGGGAGACCCTCCATTGAGTCACAAGGTTCAGAGAGGGCCCCCTTGCTTTGTAATTCCTCACAGAGTCCAGGTGAGAGTGAGTCCAATCCTTGTCTATCCGTAGATATGTATTCTTCATATTTATGCTATAATTGCTGTAAGGCAGTCAGATCAATAGCCACACACACATAGGAGTATGTACAAATGTGAATGTACCTGTGAAAAATTCCCCTCAAGAGTTATTGGAATACTCATGCCAATGCTTTGGCCTTTCTCAGTGGGGAAAGGATAGAATATCAAGAAGTGAGGGCATCAGCCCAGGCCCTGTCATCAGACAATGGTTCTCTGGAGAGCTGGCGAGCTCTGAGAGCTGCCCCACTCACAGGCAGATACTGGCTGCAGTCCATTGCAGTCCAGGAGAGCTCAAAAAAATCTCATTTAGGACTGCTGTTAATGGGGTCTCAAGATGATTTTCTTAAGCCAACAGTATTTTTTCCRTTCTCAGGTCAGCAACTACTGGAGTTTCCAAAGGAATTGTTTCCAGTACCATGGAAAACTGTTTTTCAAAACTCCAGCAATAACAATACTGCTCTCCTTAGGCTACAGCTCTTGGTAGAGAAAATTATAAGTTTGTCACTGGATGACTGATTATCCCTRCTCTGTTCTTCACTGTGGGATTTCCTCATGTGGCCTGTGCCATTCCACCTTAACTGTGTACAGGTTCAGTCAAAGGATGTTTCACCACTCAACTCATTATACAAAGGCTAGCGAGTAGCCTGAGAAATACAGCTTCAGGGAGGAACTGAGCACCTCCTTTGGGAGACTTTCCTCAAAAGACCATTAAGACCATTAAAAATTATTGAAATTTCTAAGAATGTATTTTAGTCACAAATCATTATTTATGAATGACAAGCAAATCCAAGGAAAACAGGAACAAKCAAAGCTGTGCTCAAGACTTGAATCTGCAGAAATCTCATTCTGCTTGACTCTCCCCTCCTTTGGGAGGAATGAATGATAGGAAGAAAAATACCACTGGAAATTAAAACAGTTTTAAATGGAAATATTTTCAGTCAGTAAAAAGCAGTAAGGACAAATCTCTGGTACAGCCAATTATCTCAAACACCAGAGTACTGCAGCTTATGTCATTGTCTAGTCTATCATTTTCTCTGAAAATGTCCTCTTTCAGATTCTCTTTGTGAACTAATTATCCTCTGTAGTACTAGCCTAAATATATTTTGACACAGGCACTTGAAATTAATTCTGCTAACTCCCTGACCACAAAGCATAATATGCAGTGTCTCTTCTTTTTCTATCTGTACTGTACATGCCATTATAAACCTTCAATCCAAATGACTGTAGAGTAGCATCTCATAAGTTTTACATTATTTTTCTTCTGGTATAATAAAAAAAAAATAAATATTTGTAGAATAGAAGAACTTCCTTCCCAGATACATGGAGCGTTTGGAAATTATACTAGAAAGCTAGATACAAATTGCCACAGAAAGAGAAAGGTGACAGGTAGAAGGGAATATGAGATTGTMCCTGTAACTGATGAGGGGCTATGAAACTTCATGAAATTAAACCTCTGCACTTTGTCAGAGACACCCACAGCCTTTAAGACTCCTATTTTCTCTGYTGTATTTATTACTGAGAATCTGACAAACTATTCTCACTATCAGCATAAACTGACTGGGTATAATACTGGAAGACAGAAAGTACATTCCACTTGGTTAAAATGTTCTCTTAAGAGAATGAAAGGTTGGACCACTTTGCCTTCAAATACAGTTCAATTTAATTATCTGGAGGSAACTTGTCTACAGACAAACAAATAAAACAAGTTGTGCAGTAAAACAGCATGCTGTCTCATATGACCTGTGCACTTTGGCTCATGGCAGTTTTCCTTAATGCTCTGGAAGTCAGAAGAATACCAAAATATAAATTGTGGTCCTTAGAATAGTGTGAYTCAGAATATTAATTACTTAACTAAAGAGCTGGAGCTGAATACGACTAAAGCCAGTGGGAGTTCCCCGGATGAGATTAATAAGGTTTGAATTAGATCCTAATTTAATCTCTTTGAATAAATAGTGGGGGTTTTCCTTATTAATTTTTCCTTTTTCTTCATGACTCCTCTTTTTCTTGCCCACAAAGAAGTCAACAATAAGATAGTGTTGTTTGAACTTACTATTCACCAGGGAAGAAAAAACCTGTTAAGGCTTTATTTGAAATTTGGTTTTCATTGTAAAATATGAGAGCTGTCTCCATTTACATATATATATATATATATATATATATATATATCCTCTAAAAAGTCAATATATATCACAATACAATTCAATCTTAGAAAGCCCATGAGGAATTTATAATTTCTGACATTACTTCTAAAAAGTATCTAAAGATAGCAACTTTATGGTGATAATGAACTTTATTCATCAAAGAAACTGATTATCACCAAATTCTCTTATGATAGTTTAAAAAGAAAAAACTAACCAGAGGTGTCCTAATAAAGAGTCACAATAGTTATTGTAAAGTGTCCAGAAATGTTGCTGTGGTACCCAAATTGCCTGTCTCACCAGTTCCTTACCTGTCCAAAATATTACCTGCTTTCTGCACGGGTAACAGTCCATTACCAGTCCTTTCTTTTGGGTTGGTCACAGGGGTGGTGTTGCCTTTCCCTGAAGGGTAATGGAAGAGCTGCTCAGAACAATCTTTCAACAGCTTGATCCATCCCATGCTGCACCCCTGTAGGGCTCTGTATCTGGAGCCGTATGGAGATGACACAAAAAGGCTTTAGTCCCTTTCCTGATTTCGGAAAAGCACCCAGCACTGTGAGGGATGAAGATCAGAGCACGTTGCTTACATTGTCTGCTGATAGGTGTGTTATAAGTTTATGAGAGCTTTTGGGTGATTCAGGTTAGAATTTATTTTTTTTTCCAATTTTTTATTTTTTTTCTTTAGCCCACATGCCACTTAAACGGAGTAATGATACTACATAGCTCCTGGGGCACTTCATACTTCARTTGCAGTATATTGGTCCTTATAGATAAAAGAGGCTTCAAAAATTCCCTTTTGGTCTCATCTCACCTATTCTCTTTAATATTGTCTCCTCCGCATACTAATATAATACTCCTGTGGTGATCCCAATTACACATGTTTGAAAGGTGACTGATAAAAAGAGCCTGTCAGCATCTTTCATACTAATTCCAGTGTTTAAGCACTCATAGACTTTAATTTCATTTGGCTTCACTGAAGACTAGCAGCTGTCTCTTGTTTCACCTTTCTTCAAAAGACACGAGCACATCTGAACACCWATTAGCATGCAGGGGCTGAAGTGTGGGCCTGTCTGAAACCCTGGCTCCAGAAGGCATCTTCAGGAGGGTGCTGAGTACAAATGGTTTCTAAGGAATCAAGACTCCCTTGTGACAAGGGTGGGATTTAAAGGTTCTCAGACTTCAATATATTTCCATTTGCTTCCACATAAAATGTATTCTAAACCACGAACAAGTGTGGTGATGAATTTTTGATTACTTTGGTTTTGACCAATATGCAAAAAAATATAGTTAACTCTTCTTCCTTGAAGACTGCTAGGACTACCTAATAAATCTAATGGCTAAATGAAGAAGTTTTCCCTGGACTGTCATTATAACCCTTTTCTAAAATAAACTACAGACAGTTTTAATTAGAGAGCTGGAGACAAGAAAGTAAGACAGAAAAGACAACAGAAACTACAGTTATAAAATTAGGATGCATAGGGATGTTGATTTAAACTGGAATATAAATCTTTTTAAAAGTACATAAAGTTATATATTAAAGTGAATTATGTAATTAAATAACCAGAGATAAGTACAGTAAAATCCAGCGTGTAGGAGCACAAACCCTCCACATTACTAGGAATTCATATTACTGGGTACAAATGCCTCCTCCACAGATACATAAACATGGAGAAAACATTATTATTAAAATCAAATAGAAAGAGAGAAGTATAAATAAAGATTATTTGAAATAAACAAAGAGGCCATTAGAAGCGTAACTCCACTTTAGTAAGACTTAGAGGAAAAAAATACCTGAAGAGTAACACTCAATGTATTTCAGCTGCTATTATTTCAGTCAAAGCTTAGCAAAGAAAAAGAGAATAATTAGGTCTCTAATTGCCACTGAATTCTAATGAAAGAAAAAAGTTAAGCTCATATATCAAACCTCATATATCATGYTATGAAGCAGACCAAAAGGGTACCCAAGATGGTGTCAACAAAGATATCATCAAACCCCAAAAAATCAGGAGAAAGTAAAATTCTATGAGTACCTTAGAGTGAAACATCTATGACCATAATAAGGTGTTCAACACTGGAGTGGCTGAACAGATGTGCAAATACTTTAAAATGTTATATAAAAGCAAAAATGAATCACTATTCAAACTTTGTCACATTATTGATTTTTAGACATATTTTACTCTTGCTGCCATGCCATATGGGTAYAAAAAGGAACTAGAGATCACTGCCCTTTTAGGCCATGCGTTCACAATAGTCTTTGCTGTTAAATGGTACCAAGAGATTTCTGTCCAAAAACCCCCAGAACAACCACGATAGATAATTCAGCCATCAAAGAGCAAGGAAACAGTTGTCTCTACTTTGTGTCCCTTAATGAGAGAAGGTGCTAGATTGAGAACCAGYGATCAACATTTTGTCGTTACTTGGATCTGTTGTTAAAAAAACCTTTGGCTTATTGGCTTATTTTATGAAGATTTATGCCTTACTTTATAAACATACATTTATGCTGCTGACACTACTTACAGGTCCTTTTCCTGCGTGCTCTTTGGTAATGAAGTAGATGGCATTTTCCTCCCTGAAATGTCCTTATTGATCTTTTACTACATGTCCTGTAACACTTCATTTAAATTTGAGACAGTAAAACAGGGGGCTGTATTCCACTATCTACTGAGGTTGCTTCAAATAACAATTTCCCTGCATTTAGGGAGTTTTATAAGAAGCGACTTGTTTTAAAAATGATATGCAGTCACACAATGTTCAACCTCCCTTCTCTTCTCTAACTCCCTTGAAATTTGTCTGAGACATCCATCAAACCTGAGACAACTCATCAAGTCAGAGATGAAATAAAACCATTTTCTCCCTTCACCAAAAGTTACATGAGAAACTGACTACACAGAAAAACTTCAKATTAAAATCATATGCCAAACAAGCTTTTGTAAGTTGTCTCACAGCCTGAGTAATCCCTGTGGCTAACAAACTTTCAACACACTCAACAATTTATTTTCACCTGAGGTCAGTGAAAATGCAGGGTTTTTTTCCTCATGCTTGGTATTTTCATTACTGCAGTACTATTTAACTGTATTTGAAAGGAAGCCTGAAAACCTCACTGGTTTAAAAGGTGGAGATCTTTGAATTATAAAAAYATTTTCAGCAGATATACTGGTAAACACATGATTCTGTATGTGGAAAAAAAAAACCACCCTAATTAAATCTTTAAATTAAATAAATAACCCTACCTAGCATTAGTAAATAATATTACTTAAAAATGACACTTGCATTTTCTTCTCTATACAARGGCATATGGCAAGAACATGAGATACAATATCCTAAGTGTTATATATTAAATGAGTTTTTCCATTAGCTTTAATGTGAACAATGGTGGATGTGATTTACACTTGAGGAATAGGTTTTCCTCAGAATATATTATTTATGTTTTTGGCGAGGATGGACTATTTTAATTCTACTTCAGAGCCTAATAAATATTGAAATCCTGTCATTGGAATAACAGAAAAAATTAGTGTTGTTTTTGTTTTTTTTCCAGAAGATACCTGTCTTAAGGAAGCCCACCAGAATTTATTAGGGAGACAATATATCCATTTGCAAATATTTTCCTCCTAGCTGTAGGGAATAAAATTTTAATACAATATTTGATTTTATCTCGTTCTTATTTGTTTAAGCACTGAACTACTGAGCAGAAAACCACCTACTTTTGTCCCTCACATAATTTGCATTTAGATTTTGATATGGGATTTTCCTTATGAAAAACCCCATGGAACACTAATAATGCTTTTTAATAGCCTAATAAAAGTTGTAGTGAAGCTAGAAAATTGAAACATAGCTTTGGACATGGTAAATCCTATCTGTTTATGAGGAACAAGCATTTCTGAGCAACTTATCCAATTCATTGTGATTTTATTTGGCTGAGATCAAACCAAGATCTCAGTTCTTTTACCTCAGTCTGAAAAGATTTAAATCTTCACCTTTCATTTTTGTGGACAAATGTAGAAACTGGGCTGGGAAGGAAAGCAGGAGAAAAAACAGTCTCATTCATTTCTAGAAAGACATGAGAACAAGACAGGAGGAGCAGCTTCAGCTCCAAGGATTGCATTAGGCAGCCACCTCACAAAATAACTGTCCTTCAACAAATGCTAAACTAGCCTGGTCATGTAACTTAGGGTACAACTCAGAAACGAAGGAGAAGCTGAGGAGGCCCTTGAACCTCTTTTCTTTCCAGTGTTATATGGGGTAGCAGTGAATTAATAAATGAGAATGACAATTTCTACAGTGATAAGCACACCTGGTCTCTGTATGCCGGGAAATAGTGGAAAGATGGAGACCTTCATGTCTTCTCATTCCAGGATGGTGGCTGCTCAATGAAGGSTTGGAAAGCTCTATCCATGAAATCTTTAGCATTTAGACTTGGGCATGACCATAAGAATCACCATTGACCAGGTGCATCTAAACCATCTGGATCTAACCATTTCCATACTGAAATGGCTCACTGATATTTAACTTTCTTGCAAGTAGTTCTACTAACACTGAATTCAACTACAAGTGGTATTAAAACATACATTAATTCCTAGAAATATGTCAGTAACATATTCCTCCTGCTTAATAGACCTTGGAAAACAACACTTATTTTGGATTTGATTGTTTGGATCAATGTTTTATCCTCCAGGAGTGAGAATGCCCCAGGTTTTCTGTTCCCCTTCCTCAAGCAACTCAGTGAGAAAGGAGACATAATTTGTTGGTTGTCCAAAGACATACACAGGGACACAGATGTTTCAATAGCTCCTCAGTGTGTTTGGCAGAAAGGAGGGAATAAACACACCATGCTCTYTAATTTCTCTCTTTTGCTGTCTTCAGTTTCCCACCAGCAGGACCAAACCTCTGCCCAGCCTTGCCTGTGCACTGTAGAGGCAAAGAGCAAATATTTTGGTTGGGCTGCCATCTACCTTTCACTGTATCCTTCATTTGGGTGGGTGAGAATTAAGTCAATGAGGATCAGATGCCTGTGGTGTCACTGCACCTTTCTAAGAAATTAACCAGGTGGTGTTGCTAAGAGCCGATATTAGAATTTCTCACCCCAAAACTACATTACAAATGTAGTGAGTGTAAGTCTCAATGAGGAAGTACACTCTGCTCATGGACGGGAGTACACTCCCATCCAGGGAATAAGGCAAGATGCCTAAATTTGACACTAATTTAAAATCATAGAGGCACCAACTATTTTGCTCTAAGTCTAGCTCTCTATTTGCTGGTTTTTCTTTCCAAAATCACTGCTTTCCATGTGTGACAAGACCTATCAAACTGATTACTCCCTGACAGCAGAGCGACAGCGTGCCAGCTGGGCAGCCACAAGCACTTAGCTGGCTCTTTTGTCACTCCTGACATCTGACTCAGATGTTCAGGCACTAGGTTTTGATGAGATTTCAGGAAAGTGCAGAGTCCAAGTCTGACACATTCAATATGCCATCTCTCATCCAAAAAAGACAGAACAGGAGCTTTTTGCTAAAGCTCTGTTGCAAGGGAATMGTTTGTTTGCCAGCTGTAGAACCCTGTCTCTGTGGAAGAGGAGTGTGYGCCAGGTTTTTACGTAACATGGCTGTTTTCCCTTCTGTTCACAAATCAGAGGCAAATGATAGAAAGGACCAACAGCCTGAGTTTGTTTTGTMTTCCTTTAGAAGCTTTTCTAATGAGCAAGACAATGAGATTTTACTTTTACTACTTGAAATAAAAATCAAGGGTCAATCATTATCGGTATGCCTTAACATTTGACAAGAGACATGAGCTATCCATGAATTCCATATGCAGCTACTCAGAATATGCAGTTGATTATTCCACAGTTTTCAAATTGGCTTTTTTTCAGCAAGGTGTTACTGAAAGGAGATATCCATCATGATGCTGGAGCAAAACCTCAAAATTACACAGAAAATTATAGATTCATTCTCCATTAAAAAGAAAATTAAAAGTTACTACTTGAAATATGCCCAGGAAAATACATTAAGTCCTATAAACACCTAAAATATTATTAATGTTATGCATATAAGCAGTAACATCAGGAAACAAAAGTTTTCTATAGCTTAGGCTTGTTAGCATACTGGAACAGAAATATCTATACAAGATGCTGAACAGCCCTGTCACATAAGAAATCACATGGTATCTCACCTAATTTCTGTCTTTGTTTCTTAAGTGTCCTAACTGGCTACTTTAAGAGGCAATGCTTTCCAGATTAGTGGGCTTGACTTCTATCTCTGATTTTGCTCTTAATTAGGCATAATCCAAAGCCAGTCTGCATCCATTTTTGTGGTTAAAGGTGAGGTTTTTCTCAAACGCAGAGTCCTTACAATATAACCCCCCAATATTGTTCATATTAATTATTAATTAATTAATGATTAATGATTAATTAATATTAATGAAAAAGCTTTTATACACAAACATATCTCCTAGTAGGGGTCAAACCACTGTGATCAGCTAGGGGAATTGATTTTGGTTTAGGTTGCACCCAGAATTGTGCTTAAGATTACTGTTTCAGCAGAAGCTGAAGAGAATCTCTCTATAGCCCCTTAGTTTAYAAGCTGTTATGTTCTTCCCAGCTGTTTGTATTTCTTTTGTTTCCAGACCTGAAACTTTCACATCAGTTCCTGYTAGTCAAGAATTACATCCCAGTGGATAAGCTGGAGTGCTTTTGGCCTGATTCCTAAACTTCGATGACCCACACCTGTGTTGATGCCCCAGGTTCAAATCATTTAAGTGGAATCAAGGTTGCATCCCTAGAGTTTTACACATAGAATTTTTCCTTTTTGCAGCTAGTGGCTCATAAACCATTAGTAACAAAATATGGTTAGTGACTTCTAAACACAGAAGAATCAATATGTCCTGAGYATGAATAATGCAGGCATGAATTCTGTATTAAATTTTCTCACATGCAGAATCCAAGCAAAGCACTTTGAAAAGCTTAAAATCTCTCCCTTAAGTAAACGCCTAGCGTGTGTTTAGCCTAAACTCGATCACTGTTAAGTCTTCTTATCCTTTTGTCAGTCACAACAATTCACGAGTTAGTTCTCTTTTCCCACACACCTGCATGAAGCTCTGAAAGCCTGAATTTCAAGCATAATATTTAAGAGTTGCTTTCAATACCAATGGCCTGCCAAGAGTATAAACTTAGAATAGAAGTGTAAAAATACAGGATGGGAGGGTCCTTTCTGTCTTTCCTTCTTTCTTAACTATCAAATAAGCAGCAGACAAGCTTAGTTTGCTTATTTAATAAACATTAATAATAATAATTAGTAGTAGTAGTTAGTAATTATAGTTATAATTATAGTGATTATAGTTAGTATTATTAAGTATTATTAACTTAGCAGTTAAGTAAAAGTTATTGCAAAAATACTCAACTGGGTTGTCATTGTGACTATCTAGAAAACAAGCAACCACTTGAATCTCCTTAAAGCACTGTTTTCATATAATGTTAAATGGGTAACTACTGCCTTTTGAGGGAGRCATTAATCTCTACAAGTTAGCCATTTCTGACCTTAATGATCATCCTATGGCATGTTATGTTGGTGTGGAGAGTTAGGACCCAAACTGATATATAAGAACATTTGTTCCCATGTCAGGTCATTTGATGTCATTCATTACATTTACAATCTTTTGTTTCTTGAAGTCTTCACTGTTTTTGTGTCTGCTTTTAAATACCTCCCATCTCGATTTAATTGTAGTTACAATTAAATGGTAACAAAAGTAAGAATAGGGTGGTTATTGATGAAAGTTAATGAAGTGGAGTTTAGCTAATTGAAATGAAAATGCATGGAAATAAAGAAAAAAGMGAACTAACTTACCAATTTTGCTTAATTAATGAGGTTTCCAAATGAAGAAGGCACGGTTTGAATTTAGGACATATATTTTTGCAATAAAAATATAGTAATATATTTCCTTCTTACAGACAAAATGCATCTTTATATGGGGCTGTTTAATTCAGAAGTGTTTGTGGTGATTAACTATCCATCTGCTAACTTGCTAGGGACATAATTTAATGGTGATCATGGCAATGATAGGTTAATGGTTGAACGTGATGATTTTAGGGGTCTTTTCCAACATGAAAAATTTCTAGATAGCTCAGCAATGTTAACATTTGACTATGCCTTTTGATTAATTTTATGATCAGTATTTTATTTAAGAGAGGATTTACTTTTAAGCACAGGGTTATATTCTCAGTACTAACTGGTTTCCTTAGAGTTCTGTGAGCACATCAAGACAAAGATATAAATCGGCACTTCTAATGTTTATCATCCTCCATTGTTCGACAGTATGTTTAGATTTTACACATAGTTGGGGGGAAAAAAATAGAAAGGATTTATTTATTTGCTTTCCCTCACTAATTAGAGCCAGTGAGGCCACTGAATGCAATCACCTCTGAACTCTGTGAGAGACGAGAGACTGCATTCCASAGATCAGTAGAATGCTGATCTGCTGAAATGCTATTTCTGACAGCATTTATGTCAACAGCTTCCAGGCAGCTGTAGTAAATTAATGGACWTCTGGACACTGGGTCATGTAAGTTTTCTGCGCCATCATTGAGCCTCAGGCTATAGGTAAYTGTTGGCAAACTCAAAATATTTTTTGCCTTTTATATTTGCACTACTTCTAATTTAATTGGCTCCAGATATCTCTTTCACTTACAAAATGTTTGCAGGTTACCTCTAAGTTGTATTTTGAATGACACGTATTTTGGTTTCTATTCAAGAGCGTAGCTCTGTTACATCATCAGATTTTTAAGTATTGCTCATATACTGGTCTTGTGTAACATCTATAATTTTTTTGCTCAAGAGTTCACAAAAGCCAAAAGAAATAACCATTATTCATGCCAAAGCTGATCATATTTTCAGAGTTCACACATAATTTTCTTGAACATATTTTTGATAAATGAATAATATGTCATCCTAAGAAGAGACTTTCCAGAACTTATTTCTTCACTCATGCAAAAGCACATAATTTTCTTCTCATAAATCAGGAATTTCTGTGATAGTAKGCCGTGTTGTGAGAAAGTACATGAAAGTTATATAAATTAGCATGTAAAACTTCCYTGTGATCCACCTTGAAAAACCATGCACAGCTGCTGACATAATTCTATCAGTAGGAGGCATCAAAAAAACAAAGGGCAGGAGTATGACTATAATTTTTTTACAGAGGACTGAAATTATGTATATTACATCACTGGTCACACTATATTGAAAGTAGAAACATCTGAAGTCACTAATAAGTTTKGAGCAACTGAAGAGATATGGGGGAGATTGCTGTGCTGAGATATGAAGATASAGCTTGGATCGTAAGGAAGGCAAAAGGAGATATTGTTGGTATTCTGGTGAGGCTGGTRAAAGGATTTGCTGTATTATTAAAGTATTAATACTATCTTAGGCAGCAGGGATGGAGTGCCAAAGCTCCATACATTGAGGTTCTGTCAGCAGTGGATTTTCTTCAACTCCATGAGGCATGAGGAAAAAAGAAAACAAGCATTAACCTGTTGTATCCTACGAGAAGGAGAAAAAAGGTGATTCAAATTACCTTCTGATCCTTGGTCTTACCCATCCCCTATATGCTTCCTATAAAGTCTAAAACTATAACCTTGAAAATATTGTAAAATAGTTACTTGGAATGACTATGGAGGTGGTCTTTCAGGAGATCTCATTGTACTTCATAATAGAAGCAAGTAATATAGAATCAGCTGCATATAATGAACAGCAGGAACATATCCTGAACAGCAAGTCATCAGCAGGGAGTCAGGAATCATGTTCTTTAGCTATAGTTTATCAAATAATCTCTCCGGAAGAAGTTAAGTCACAGAAATTTAGTATTTTTCAGATCAACTTCTAGAATGTGCCTTATAAAGCTGCTTAGATCACCAGAGGGTCTCTATAGACACTGACCTCAATGACACAGAGGGATTTTAATACAAATACTGTACATTCAAGTCTTGAAATACTATAGAAGGAAAAAAAGAGAATGCGGAGATGTGTAGACAGCTCTCCCAGTTTCCCAGGTAGGAGGTGAAAATGTCCATCTTAGAAATTAGGAGCATTCCCCGTAACACATTTCTTGATAACCTCATCAGCCGCCCAGTCTTGAACTTGAGCTCTGCTGAGCTAGACAAGCACTTACACTTTGTGTCCCTGGTGTTTCCATTACACATCCATTATAAGATTCAGTTGTACTTGACACAAYCTTGTATAATCTTGGTCCATGGCCAAAATTTTCTAGCAGGTCCACAGAAACATTAAAAAATAGACCTCAAAAAAACAGTGCTTCATCCTTTCCCATCCCTTTATGGCCAGACCATCTTTAAATGATCTTTAGTGGTGCTTTTTTAACCTATTCTCAAACACTTCAAATGATTTCTACAGTATCCAAAGCAATTTGTTCTAGTGCATTGCTACTTTTATTGTTAAAAAGGTTTTCCTGACATCTAAACRGAATCTTTCTTGCTGTCATCTAGAAGCACTATTTCTTGCTCTGTGCATGATAAAGTTCAAATTGTTCCTTTCCTCTCTGCAGCAGTCTTTTATGTTTTTAAAGGCTACTGTCAGTCTCCTCTACTACCTTATCTCCCCTAGATTTTAAATAACCATTTCAATTTTTTTCTTGGTTTTGATGTTTTCCAAACCTTTGATCATTCACTAGATTGTGCCCAATTGATCAATATGTTTCATGAATCAAGGTGCCTAAAAATGAGCAATGATCTTAAGATACAGCTACACTGTTTTTTAGACATACTTTTTATCCGTTTATATGCCCTTTCCAAAAATGTCAATGTTTGAGTCATAGTCCTGTTGTAATCCATTTTACCAGAAGGACTTTTTCTGTAGCACTGCTACCAAGYGAGACATTTCCTAGCTTGTAGTTATGCTATGGAGTACTCATACCAAAACAGAAAAAATCATATTCGCCTCTACTGAATTTAATCTTATTTTTTCAGGCTATTTCTCTAGTTTATCAAGATCCAGTTCAATTCTTGTCCATTAACCCGTTCTCTTGAAGTTTCATTTTGCTTAACTGCAGCAGCCAGTACTAGAGTCAGTAGGCACTTGTAGAAGTTCAATACATATGTTTTTCCATCTGATAATGATCTCAGTTACAAGTTTTCTAGCCAGCTTCTGAGAGTTTTATCTAGAACACTTGTCCCCAGGTTGTTTACAAGAAATATCATCATTTTAACACATAAGTAATGGATATCTGTTGGTTCTTCCCTTCTCATGAGTTCTATTTCTCTATTACAGCAAGAAATCAGATTTCTTTGGTATGATTTGTTCTCAAATCTTTGTTGACTGTTGATCATCTTTTTTTCTTCTTGGCWCTTGTTTGTTCCTACAGCTTTCCTGAAAAATTAAAGTGGTACATTTATAATTCAATTTTCATAGACCGTACTTTGGTCCAGGGAAATCTTTTTTTTTTTTTTTCTCATTAGTCATATTCAGTATCTCAATATATTCCAGTAGCTCTTTAGAGTAATCACTACAATATATTATATAGGATGAAGTTTATTGCATCAAATAATTTTTAAGTCTCTGACTTTCATAGGTGTTCACTGAACCCTTTTCTTATTCTAGGTTAAAGTAGTATATTTTTTGTCATTAACAGAACTTGTGCCAGTCACCTGATTGCAGATCACATTCATTCTTTGAAAACATTGAGGCAAGGAATGTCATCCACTGCTCACATTCTTTTTGACATTTACAAATAAATTTCTGTATTTTTTTTAACTGTAGGATGACATTTTCCTGCAGCATATATTACAACATACATTTCCCACACCATTTTCCCTTATCACTTACATTGCCCCTCTCAGTACTCTTTATGTCCCTTACTAGTTTGGTCTTTTTTGTGCCTTGTACCTCCTTATTTTGTTCCTTTGTGTTATTACTCTGTCATCTTCCCCTTGAATCTGWCCTAGTTTCTGCTTTCTGTAAACTTCCCACTTAAGTCCTGAGGTCCAAGAAGARCCCATTTTTTAGCCAGGCTGATATCCTATTACACTCCTTTTCTTCCTTTATAATAGTTGCTGTTTCTGCTTCTGCTTCTTTGTTTGCCTGTATCTTATGTCTTAAACTTGCTCGCTATAATATCCTAAATCCTGAATATGTGAGACAAAAGAATTCTGCCTTCTTGGAAATGTCACAACTTAGAGATGTAAAAAACGCTTTATGAGTACATCCATAATATGCTCTTGTACCTCTTGAATGAGTATTAGTGACAGTCAAGGAAATCATGTCATAAAAACATAATTTTCAGTTCTTGTTATTACTGGATCAGTCATAAAATTCTTCACCTCTATGATAAAATTTTAATATTACAGCCCAAAYCATTGATATAAGCAGTATGTATAAGTATTTATATACTAAAAAAAAAATTAAGCACCATAAATGCAATTTTAAGATACCTTTTTAAAAATTATGTTTTCCTTGACAGAATTTATAGCATCTCCTCACAATGGAATATACATTGCTACTCTCCCATAATTATTAAATATAATTCTTGTTCAGAGAATCATATCGTACAGCTATGAGTATCATTACATTGTTAGCCCTAGTCTGAATCAGGTGCCCCTTAGGAAGGCACTCTGAGTCAGTTATAAGACCTATACCATGGTCTTAATGCATATGGAATTAGGGGACTTTTCTTGAATATATTCAGATATCTCAGTGGCAAATCTCTGTTGGATTCTGAGGATAAATTAATTAMATTTGAAATAATCTATATTTTGGGTGACAAGAATTAAGAAGCTGCAACTTACTTTCAAGAAATGTTCTGGATATCCCTACAGCTAATGAAACATTAGCTTTTTATTTTGAAGTTCTGACTCTAGGAGCTCTTAAWGGAACATTTTAATGGCATGCTAAATGCATTAGCAGAAATAAGGCATAAATACTGTTGGATGCTCAGATAAATATTTCTGCTGTTCTTTTAGCATATTGCATATCGGCATTTAAAGGCTGCATGACCAGAATCTGAATAACTTCAGCTAAAACAAGATGCCTGATAAAACCAAGTTTAGAAAGGTCTCAAAACTTTTTTTTTAGTGCTGTCCTTAAAAGGAGGTAATAATCTGTACCAGATGTTCATCTCAAGTAGCTCTCAATATACTTGCCATTAATTCCAGTAAATTAAAAAGTAATACTRTATGCTTTAATATGTAGTGAGCCTTGATAAGGCAGAGCTCTGACTTGGATCTCCTTCCATCTGTCATTAAGAAGGTAAAGAATAAGTTAATGAAGCAACTAGTCACAAAACCTAGGTCTTGGCTGAACAACAGATTTGCTGAAGAAGGTGTACAGGAGAGATTTACTTTCAGCTGCATAGTTTAAACAAATAGGAGGAAAGACTCAAAAATTCCACGTCATGTGGTATTTGCTTGCCTTTGAACTTAGGAGTGTAATTCACAAAGGATTGGAACAGTTTTGAGACATTTCTCATTTCTGATATGCAGAGCTGGTTTTAGGAAGGCAGGGGYAGCTGGCTCCTGTTCACCAAAGGTGACAGATAAGGAGCCAGCCACCAGTGAGTTAGACTGAAAGACCCAGGGTTTGCGCCAACTTATACCAGAGAAACCTAAGATACACAGACCCAATGCATGACATAAAACCAAAAATAAGCTATGGAAGATCAGTGGCATTCACAACACCGTGTAAGGTAGGTGCAGCTTACCTAGAGGAGAACTAGAAGCAAATTCAGGGAAATAATAATTGCAGTTGCTGGAGAAAGTCTGAGTTAAAACAAGTTTGAGTCTAGTCCCTCCAAAACWGCTGTTCTTGCAGGAATCACTCTGCAAGACTTTGCAAATCAAAATTTGAGCTGAGGAATAATTAGCCACATGCTGTTGCCACCATATTCTATCTACAACAGTTCACTGCAAAGTCAGCAACTTAGAGCACAGGAAAAATATGTGTAGGAGAWTTCGTTTCCCTTGGTTTCAGAGAACTGATAAAACTTGAAATAATCTTTCATAGAAAAAGGACCTCGGTGTTGGAGACATTCATAGGTGGTATTCAGCTAAAGGAAGGGTAAGCACAGGCCATTTCTTTTCAGAACTGCAAAAATCATTTGGCAGTCATGAGGAAACTCAGTTATGCACAAAGTATGACTGTAATTGCATTTCAATCTTTTCCTACTCTAAGGTAAAAAGAAAGGTCTGATTTTTCAGTAAGATGTCAGAGGTTGTTGATTAAGCCAGTTGTTGTGAAACAGTAAAAGGTCAAGACAATTTCATTTAGTTGTAATTCTCACTACCTCAATTTCACTTAAAAGAAATCCTTTCTCGTTTCTATTACCTATTACACAGCACTTGCCACTCAAGTCACCCACATCACTCCATCACTGCAAGTTCAGATTTGCTGCACCCTTGCCACAGAGCAGACACGAGGCTGAGGCTGCTTGCTGGGTTGTGTTCACGAGTGATGGATGATTTGTCCAAGGTGCCCTTGAGGAGACTCAAGTCACTGTGGAGCTTCAGTGTCCTCTCCCACACACTGACTGCTCTGCTGCCTTAATATTTACCTTTTTAAAACGTGCCTTATCCTCCAGCAAGCATTTAAGAAAACCCAGGATACCTCACATGTGCATTTGTTACTGATATTCTTTAACTAGTGATGGTTTTTCTTGGGCATTCCTATGTTGCTTTTCTAGAAGAATTTGCCACACAGCATGGAAATATCCAGCCTTGTATTTCCCTCAGCACAAACATAAGAATTATTTATTTAATCAGAGAGAAAATGCAAAAAAGAGGTTGTTTTTAAGGTGGGGACAGAAAGGAAAAGATTGAMTAAAGAAAGGAATTTCAATATCAAGAGGTGCAGCTACTTTCTGACCATCCCTAATCTGTAATTCAAAAATAAGAGCTTTTTTGCAGGTTGACAGCGCTGGGGCACAAATAAAAGAAGACACTTTAGAAGTAAATGAYGGGAAGAGCTTAAACTGTGATAGTGTGTCACTTGGATCTTTAACAGCAGAAGGAAGCAAATTATCCAGATTAGCAYCAGGCAAGAAATTGCTGTCACTGATAGAAAACATCTTGGACTGCATCGCTACTACTTAAACCTGGCTGACAACAGAATATTCACTGAACAAGATGTCTTAACTTTAAGGAAATTAAGGTGTTTAACAGCCACAGACAACCCGCCCAGATCACTTAATTGAAATGACAGTGAAGGCCTTTGACAGAGAAAGGTGTTTGAGTAATTAGTAATTCAATCAGTTAATACTYTCCATTTATTTGCAGAATCAAATAGCACGCTAAGGCAGAGAGGTAGAAGCCTAGGCAATTTTTTCTCCTTTGTGACCAAAGAAAGAAAT
The DNA here is from genome assembly GCA_003546035.1 of Mixornis gularis. Lineage (NCBI taxonomy): Eukaryota > Metazoa > Chordata > Aves > Passeriformes > Timaliidae > Mixornis > Mixornis gularis. Next base: position 1,568,722 of record QVAJ01000068.1, on the reverse strand, counting down.
GTTTGTTGTAAAAAAGCMTTCAACTTTCCTGGTAGAAAAGGTAATCACTAGGACCTTTTCCAACTTTTTGAGTACCATACTCGTAAGTCTTCTGTGTTGCTGACCAATCTTGCATCTATWATAGATGACTCCTTAGAAGATCCTCAATATCAAGTACGTCAAGAAAAGTACCATACTGCCAGAAGGAATTTTGGCTCATCTGGATTTATCAAGATCACTCCAATCTACCTGAGACTTAAAGTCTTTCCTATAAGGTCTTTCCTTTACTTTTCTCCTTCTCACTGAGTTAAAGAAATTACATAAAGTGCCATCCTACAGGTTCACATATTTGAAGCAGTGCCTCTGTATAGGACACCCAGTGTAGGACTGACTTTTGAAGAAAATGTGCCAATACCTCTTGCTGAACAAGGTCTTCTGTCTTGGTTCTAGACTTCAGGTCAAGGTCCTGTACTGAACAGTATGTCCCTTGATCCTTYAACAAGATCAATTTTATATAGCACAAAACATATCGAACTTCATGTAAAAACAACTACATTTTTTCTAGTTTAAGCCTCTCTTCTTTGATCAGTGATGTTCTCTACACTAGTTTTGATTTATTCATAGGCAGCTTTTGCATCTTAGATTTATTATGGTCTATCTTTAATAAACTTCAAAGCAAAAATATTTTCAAGACCTCAGKTTTTTTCCATCATAAAGAATGGAAAGCCAAGATATTGAGCCTATCTGCAGATTGAGTTATTTATGTCTGGATTAGAACTACGTTCATCTTCAATCTCATCAACTGTATATTTATACATAAGCAAATCTCCTTTTTCAAAATCTCTCATTTCTGAAAATGAAAGACAAAGAATTGGTTGAAATTTTGCCAGTCCCTTTAATAGTTTTATATCACGAACACCTCTCTCTAAAATTGTCACTGAGGCAAATAATTTAGTGAAAGAAATAATTTTAAAAATGGCTTAATATATGAGCAAGGGGTTTTTTTAAGAAAAAAGTACCCAAACAAAGAAAAYTTTAAAAGCATGGAGATGGGCAGACAAGTAATATTTTTGGTTGGCATAATGCATAATAAATAACTTGTTATTTTGGTTCAGCCAATGAACTAGAAAATTTGAAATCTATTGGGAGATGTAAGAGATGAAGCTGCATAAATCAACAGTAAAAGAAAAACCTTTTAGATTCAGCTATTAAGATAACACAGTACTTGACTCTRAAACCCTATTATTTAATTTGTTATTGAAATCATATTAATTAACCTTCAGTTATTGTTGTTCCTTTAGTATATCATGGAAAACAGAGGAATCTTGTTTTTATCTTACTTAATTTTCAATTATGAATACATCCACTAAGGGCAATAATTTATGTTTTTATTGTCCTCTCCTAATTTGTATTTGCATTTAGAGCTCAGGTCATTGTAGGATATTCTGCACAAGGTAAAATATTTTCAGGCTGTTATTCAGAAGCATATTAATTAGAGCATCTATATTTTTATAAAATTGTCTGAAACCCCTACGATAAATGCTTCRTTTTTCCTGAAAATACAGCTCCTCTAAGGTCACCAAGTTCACTTCAAATCTCTAGAAATAGAAAGGATGCATCATGCAGATTTAAAAATCTCTGTGAAAGGGTCATAAACAGTTCTCTTAGCCTATGGTTTGAAGTGTATCAGCATTTCCTATCCAGTCTATGTTTAAGCAGTAATATCCAAGGAAGTCAGCAGCAAAAGGAATAACCAATGAGAGACACCTTAGAATTATTTATTATATGCTCAYGATGCAGATTGGAAGTCATAACACCAATAGGCCATGGCACAGTTGTACTGCAGTGACTGAGAAACAGCTGAGATTCTTCTGTAGCTAGATTTGTCATAGAAAAYATTGGAATATGAGAGCAGGGAAGACTCTGGAGGAGGCAGCAGAGATTTTAAAGATCCTCCTTTTGAGTTTAACACAGGCTGGTTTACAAGTTTTTGATTTTAGCAGTTAGATAGGAGCACCTAACTGTCCAAGGAATTTTTCTTGCCTGATCTTGAGTATTGTGATAAAAGAATCACTGTTTTTTATCCATTTAGGATTACACTAGTGAAATGAAGCATACATGAAACTGTAACTTAAGTCTAGGCAGGTTCTAACATTGATTTTCTTGTGACTTTCTACATTTTTAAAGATTCTGAAAGAAMCTAACAAAACAAACTAACAAACAAAACTAACAAACAAAATATTTTAAAAGGCCTGAGCCTCATTAGGAGCAGATGTGTCTGCTCATACTGTAGTTAGAGTCTGAAATGCATGCTGTAGCATGCCAGGACCATTTTCTATAGACTCTGCAGTAGATGATTGCTAATTCTGACTCCTAAATAGAGCATACTCACCTGTTGAAGGCTGTGCCTATCTCACCTGCTGAGATACGCTGTGCCTCCCACTGCATCCATTCCCAAGATTTTTTTCAATGAAGGCTGGAACAGAGTGTGTAATAACTGGTGGAGGTGGACAGGGGATGGGAAAGGGAACACAAAGATTAGTACATACCTGAGGGTCTCGCTCCATATGCATCTGCAACCTGACCAGGACACGCAGTCAGACCTAGGATTTAGGCGGCACTTAGCTGAATTTCTCCCAGSTCATTTGTCACACAGGAGAATCTGCTACACAAATACTTTAAACAAAGCCTGTTTTGTGGTTTAGTTCTTTAGTTGTCATTGAGAAGTAGCCAACACTTGGAAGTTTGTTTAGGTTATCGACCAAAATAGAGGAAACCGCTCCACCATTTGTTGGGAGCATTTCTATATCAAGCATGGAATGAGTTGTGGTATCTAGTAAAACTAGTGCTGTCTAAAGGGGAAAAGAATGAATGAATTAAACTACAAAGATGTTTTAATTAGGCTTTTTTTGGTGGGCTTTGTAGCTTGAGCTCCCCTGGCTGTGCAAGCCATGAACACTAACCATGCCCTCCTTAGCAGTGATGGTGATCGGAGCCCACTTGGCTCAGACTGCTCCCAAAGGCCACCACTGTAAGGTCCACCTTTCCTCAGGCACCCTGCCACAGTACTGAGGGTGTCAAGCACTTAGTCCTTTGCCTTATGCCCAGGCTCACACCAAAAATGCCAATCCCTGGTGCAAAGATTGTCCATCTGCTACTTTTCCTTGTGCATCTGTCCTACCCAGAGCTGCTTGAAATCTGTTAGACAGCATGTCCTCATGGACAGGTCTTCTATCACATCCATCCTTAATGTCTGCACTTGTAACAGACCACCACACATCTCTTTGAAGGGTCAAAAATCACACTATACCTGGAAGTTTTTTGACACAAATGTGTCAGATGGCCTTTGAAGGAACTTCCAGGACACCTTTGGTGGAGAAAAACACAAAAGATAGCTCTTCTGCCTGTCAGTCATATTTTTCCATGCATTCATACTTCCTCTCACGCCAGAAATGGCATAAAGCCCCCCAGATTAGTGACCCAGGTGACATATTTGCATACAGTAATATGGGAAAAAAACTGTTTACATTTTTTCTTTTCTSTTATAAAGACTGAAATCTGTAAATGAGCACTCGCAATTTCCRTTATCTTGATCTCTGCTGATGTGTCAAATATGTTTAGTAGATATTCTCAGATTGGAAATAAAGAGGATATTTAATTTGTCTAATTAGCCATAGTATACAATATACACATATTCTAATAAATAATCTGTGGATGATCAGATTTTCAATCATGTTTGCTTGTTAAGCATATAATTACAAAATTGTTATAACTCATTCTGAAAGTAAATGTCTTGTGTCTCATAATGAAGGCATACTGGTTTTTCCCTGTCAATGACAGCCATCTTAYCAAATAATAGTAGCAAAAAATTGTATAGTGATAATTATTTTCTTCTTTGTTATATGTCTTSAGACATGAGAAGCAATGAACTATTCATTGTTGAGGGGCATTACACCAAAACTTTAATTAAACCTCGTGCAAAGAACACAGGTGATTGCGGGTACAGTGCCATCACAATCAAGTTTGTTTAGCTGGTTTCATCACAGGACACAAGAAATGTTTGGACCCAAGTTCCTGAGGTTTTTTTCTGCCAGAAATGAAACTCTTTTGTACACTTCTGTAAGTGTTTACAATGTAAGAGGTTGGGATAGCGATAAAGCAGAGCACCTTATTTCCTTTCTGAAAGTCTTCTGAGAGATAATAAGGAAAAGGTATGCACTGATATACACAATTTCTCAACAGATAATTGTCATTACTGGCTTATTTAGTAGGTATTCACCTCTTCTTTTCCCCATGCAACTGTTTGTTTTTTTCCCCTTGATGCAAAATTTTCTCTTTACTGTAGAGTTCCAGGAGGACCAACAGCTTTAAATTAAAGCATGTTTTCTGTTCCTTTTAATCTCGTCCTGAGGAGCAATCTACATGGAAACTCAGCTGACTTTCCAGGAGATGTTCCCATTGAAGTAACAGGTGAGGCAGAGGAAAACACAGCCAACATAATATTCATCAGGCATTGCTAGATATGTTTCATTGTTTGCAGTTAGATCTTATTTTTAACCTTCCACAAACTAAGCTGTGCTAGAAAAACAGTGAATTCTCCTCGGCAGTGTTTCTCACTTGTSCTGATATAGAAATCCATGTACTTGKAAGATCACGGAGTACTGTAGGACAGTTATAAGAGAAACAGTGGCAGTATGAACTCAAAAGATAAGCTACTGCAGAATTCCAAAGTCCCTTTGGTTGGATGCTTGAAATGGGACAGCCACTTAATACCGACTTGTATCTAATAGCAGYAGATTTGTGTTATGTGGTTGCTTCCGTTAATGGAGGCCTGGACCCAACAGGGATTGCTCTTCATTTAGTGCTASTTCTGGAGTAGAAAAGTCATTTATCTTCTGATTATTCTTCCAGTTCTTCTTCCTGGAGCTAGCATTAGAAAGAAAATGGTAGCCCAAACTTCTTCCATCACCGAATCCTCACAACTGACTCATCTGGAATAGACCTGCCATGAGTTCATAAATCTCAGGTGAATTAGGTTCTTTCAGTACATACAGTATAAATCCTTAATTTCTGATTCTTCTGAGGTGAGCATATGTTTAGCAGAAAGTGTCTTCTTATCTGGAGTTTTCTGTATTTTTAATGGTTATATGCTCTCTCCTTTTTTGCTGCATACTTCACCTAAATAATTAATCTGAAGCCACATAGCAGAATATTCCTTTGTTCTTAACTTTCCAACAACCAAGTGAAAAACAGCTGTCAGGTTCTAAAAGTTTGGGTTATTCTCTTTTTGGTTTGTTCTGTYTTTCTTAGCCTTTTTAAAATACTTTGTATGTTATATTAGAGAACTATCATACTGCCAAGAAAAGTAATTAAATGGGTTAAATTAAAAGCAGTCATTTAGAGTTGAGAAAAAGCAGACTACATTTTTCTGATTAATTTTCTCTGCATTTGAACTCTACAACCAAAAAGAAAATATTAAAGTAAAATGTGCACTTCCCCACATCAATATACACCCTTACCATTTTCTCTGCATATAAGGAGATGTCATAGTTTTATAACACAACCTGATTTAAGACCTCTAAGTAAGGCCWCTATATTTCCAGTAGTTGTCAGAAGTTAAAATGTTAGGAATTTTTAGGAAACCCATTAAAAAAATTAGAAAAATGTCCATATATGTGCCCACTACTAGAAGCAGTTCTGCTCCTTGATTCTCAGTAAGGATATTTGAAAACTGAAAACGRAAGAGGAAAGAAGATAAACAGAAATTATGAAAAGTAGTGAGGAATGATATCACTTACAGTGAATGACAAAACAAAGATTTACTCTGATTAAGTAAATACTGCTTTTATAATTTTTTCCCCAATTTACTAATTTCTCTGTTTTGCTACTTTTGCATGTCAAAGAATTTTATTTTAAAAGGATAATAATTATATACTGATCATTATATTTACTGCTTGATTGCTCATACTCACCTACTTGCCAACAGCAAAATTAATGAAACATATAGTCCAGAAAATTGGTTTGAATGCTGACATAAYTTAGGGAGAGGAAAATGTATAATGCAAACCCCAATCCATAATTTTATTTAATTTAATTTTAGTTAATRAGGATATGAAGAATATATTAAGGCACAGAGACGCTATGATAATGTACATTGATGTCTGACTAGACTTTCAGTCAAATTCTAAATCTACATACAGTTGGGCTTGTTTATCTTCATCTTTTCTGAAAGCCACGAAGGACTTTGTGCTTTGTGCGGTCTTTGAGAGATTTCACAAAATGTTGAATGTCCATAATGTCAGTTTTTCACATAAAATTTTCCCAGCTTAAATGTTAGGCTCAGACATTAGAATGGGGTGATCATCTAATCTCAGACTGCTACATATGAGGAAAGAATTACAGAGAAAAGTTTATTCTTCKGTGAAACAGGGAGATCTCTCTTTCTTTTCCCATATATTTGTGGCATACTTCATAATCAAGAGTTTTATGACTTTCCAGGGATCTATTACAATCAAAATACCTGAATAAAATWAAACATTTGAATATTACCCATGAAGTTATCTTCTGTGTTTAAAGTGAAAAATGATCTTAGAATTTAGGGAGATTAGATTAGCTATGTTTTGGGTTTTTTTAAAAAAGTCTTGTTCACCTGTCACTCTTCAAATTCATGTGACTATTCAACTGTTTTGCACAATGAAGCATATAATTAGCACTAAAATTGACTTTAAAATTGCTTTTCAGAATTAKTCTGTTCAGCAACGTGGGTAAGGAAAAAGGAAATTTAAAAATTAAGTAAAAATGGAAGAGAGATTCATAAGGAAAGGACATATACCTTTGCTAGGTTGGCTGAAACAATTGGAAGAATTAAGCTGTTTGAAAGACATGGGAGAATTTAATGAAGAAGTATGCCATATTTTTTTCATTTTTGTTTCTTGTTTTCTTCCCCTCTCTTTCATCCTTGCTACAGGACATAAAATTTTCTTCAGAAATGTTGCCCTCTTCACATCCCTTGATCCTTGCTGATACCACAGCATTACTTCTACAACTAACACCTGCTTCCTAATGCAATGCAGAGAAGCTAATAAATTAAAGAAACAAAAGCTTAGGGTTTGCATACATCCTTCTTTTCAGAACTGACCTATTTGTAAGGCATTTAGAAGGAGTTCTTTAACTTATATTCTGAGTCTTACCCTGAGTCTCCTGTTGTACCAACACACTTGTAGTTGTATTCAGAATTTATCATTTTTAATGTGCCCATTCTTGATGACTCATGAAGTGTTGACTTTTATTGCCATGCCTTAATCTCTGGTTTGTGTATGTTTGCAACAGAAGCAGTTTTGATTAGGAAATGCAAACCTGTATTATTTCCTAAAATGCAAAACCTCTTGCTGTGTTCTCTTCAACATCTTATTTATTTTTTCACTTGTTGGACATTAGTATTGTGGTATAAATAGTAGTGCTTTAATATCACAAAAGATCTGTAACAGTAATTTAGCAACTGCTTATATAAGAAATCTTAATTGTAGTCTAAATATTAAAAAATCCCCCCCTTCATGATTAATATAAATACATTGTCAGTCAATGCTGTCTATTTATCAGTAAAATATTTTGAAATCTTTATACACTACTTTTTCTTTCAGTAAAATCTTGAAAAAATGTTATAGGATGTTATAAGAAAACATAGTATGGTATTATCAGHAGTGAGAATTTATTTTAAAGCAGATTATTCTAAGAAGCATTGTCATGTTCTGTCAATTTTATTCCTGTCTCCATAAAACCTTYTAAACATTTATAGTACCATGAGAAAAGTAATTTTTGTTGGTCTTTTCTGTATATCTAAAAAATCAGGTTTTATTAGAGTCTGGTGGGCCACCTTTTTTTTTTCTTGCTCGTATTTAAAAGGGATGTCTTTTCTGATTTGCCTTTTTTTTCTCAGCACCATCTTTAGAATGGAGGTAGGATTCTTTTCTGCAGTACAGCGTCTTGATAAGCAGGAAGTTACACAGTTCTCTCATAAGGTCATCTGATACAAGGAAACRTTATTTATTTTATTGTCTTTATTTTAAAAAGATGACCCTCTGTCCAGTTGKCCAGCCATCTCCACTGTCCCCTGAGACTTCCTTTTGTGCTAAGGGCTGACATTTCTAAGATTTCTATTCTTCACATCTGGAAGAAAGCCCTCAAACATCATTCAGTCACCATATGCCTCGCCAGTGACAAGACTGATAGATTAGTAAGTAAATTGTGTGGTTTCCAGTTATCTAAAAGGCACAGTGCCTGGTCCTAAATCAAATCAGCACACCTCAGTGCTGGCACAGTTAATAGCTGCACTGCAGATTGCTGCAGGAAGAGAATTCTGCTATGTGGAGACTGCTGGAGGAACTTGAGCACTCTTGAAGCTTACTTTCACTAAYTTTGTCTTTTATTTTATAAGTTGTAATGTCATGGGACTTCCACTACAATGTAATAAATATACTGTAATCTCAGTTTAATTATACACATTGAATATACATGGGCTATTTTGGAGGAAAAGCTATCAGTCTATTTCTCAGTRTAGTCTATTTTCAATGTATTTTCAAAGTTCTCTAAATAGAAAGTTTAAAAGTCTCAAATGTATTTCTTTGCAAATACAGGCGAAAATAAATCTTATGTCTGAGTACATGACATTCCAGCCCATCACTCAGACTTCTCCTTGAGCCCATTTACTAGGTGGAGGAACATCTGCTTTCCAAGACATCAACTTCAGAAGAATTACAATTTGAAGCAGAAGTCACAAAATTGTCACATATTTTGCCTAACAGGTAGGTGAAGAGTGCTTGGCTCTGTTTGCACTTAGACTTCCTATCCCAATATTGTAAACCTCCATTTCATTCATCTGTTGTTACTGAAACATGCATACTCAATGACTAATGTGGAAACAGGTCTTCTAGAAACTGAATCATCCTAGTAAGTAGAAACAAGTTTTTCTCCTTGCAATGCAGCCAATGATGTGAGCAGAATGGCAAGCATTGCTTACTGTTCAGCTAAAACACGTCCCATAAAACAAGGCCCTTGTAAATGAAACAAATATTTTTTTTCTCACCAGCAGAGGCAGGTAATTTCTCTAACACATTCACTGGCAATTTTGTTGCTGTCTCAAGTAGTACWGCAAATTCAGACTCAGCCAGCAACTACAGTATGGCCATATATTGAGAAAACTGCCACAGAGTTTCCAACTCTGTTTATCCAATCCAATCTCCCATTTCTAAAGGTTTGTACTAAAAGCTTTATAGGAAGACAAAACCAATGATGYATGAACATATGCCCCCACATTACAYTTCCTTCAAAATCGAATAAACTTGGATATAAACCTTTAGGCATAAGAGTTGATATTTTTTAAATGTTCTCCTTTTAACTTTTGCATCTCAGTGTAATCTAGTCATCCATTGAGTGTGCCCTTTGGGAGAATAGATAAGGATCTTATCAGTCATAAACTCCCTGGCAAATCTCTATTGTGAAAAATAAAACAAGCAAACAAAACTGTAACTGCTGCGTGTTTTGCATGGTTTTCCTTTTATTCTCATACTAATGTTTAGCTCAATAGTCTTAGAAAAGATAGATGAGTAAGAAACTGCTRTACTGAACTTCCTTTTCCTAGGGCTGCTCAATGCCTTTACTTCTTTTTGTCCCCACCTATGGGATAGAACAATATTTTTTTGAAAACAAGCATTAATTCTAATTCCAATGTTGTCTTTGAAGTACACTGTCACTAACACTGAATTGAATATGTAACAATATCATATATTCAAAAGCATTAAATTAAAAATCATTTTTCTAGGGACTCAATAATATAATCATTAAAATCTGCAGCTACAGCATATAAATTCAGATGTTGTTTCACAGTCACTGACAATCTCTGAATGTAGTTCCACAGTCATTCAAATATAGTTCATATAGAGTACTCTTGTTTGAATTAAAGGCTGAAACTMATTTACTTTTCTTGCAGAACTTTTTGTAAAATACTTTTTTTAATATGCCTAAGGATCTGGGTATCAGCCACCTCAAACCTGTAGTCAGTCCCAAATAACTGATTATTTTTGAGAAATATCTCAGTTAAAAGATATTAATTGCAAAGATATTATTATAATTCGGTTTTAATCTACACTTTGATAAAAARTCTAAGGCTTGCTGAAGAAATTCAGATAGATATGAAAGAAGATATTCTGATGTATTAAGGATTTTTTRATTAGGCAGTTAAGTTGAGGAGACTGTTAACACAACAAAGACATATCTATTTATCACTGGCAGGGGGAGAACACTGATTCTGCAAAAGAAGAGAATGGAATGAGTTTCGAGGACAAAATATTGAATAGATCTACACATCTGAAGAATTTCAAGACAAATCTGGCAATAAAGCCCAACGAGCTTCCCTAAGAAATAAAAGAGGGTATGTTCAAAGCCTGAACCCCATGGTTAACACCTTGTGAATGAAGAATCTTTGCCACAGGAGAAGATTAATGTTTGTGAGTGAAATATGTATGTCAGGTCAAGTGTAAAGATGACCAAACTGTTGAGTTTCAAATGGATGAGAAAACTGAAATACAAGGAGGTGTTCAAACAGTGTTATAATTGCTGCTCTTCAGGCAAAAACAGAACAGAACATTAACTACTGGTATTCCCATGAAAGTAAAATCTGTGTATTGGACAAAGTTTGAAGTGATGGATAAATAAATGCTGGTTTTTTGATCATTGATGTTCAGGAATTAAAATCAATCTTGATCCTCCCAATAAACTGTCCCGAAAAGAATAAGTTCTTAAGCTTTGCCTTCACTTGTAAAATGTCATAAGTGTTAGCAGAGTCTGTAACACACCATTTAATGTCTTTTAAGAGCATATGAAACAGAAAATGAAATGCTGCAGGTATACCGGTGTTCAAAGGGCTTGACCTCATTGTACTTGCAATAAGTCAAGAGGAATGCCTTTCAGATTATCAGCTGAATTGGTTTTAAGCAACATGAGATCAGAATCATGCCTCTTCTATTAAAAGAGAAATCTTTTTTTCACTACATGATACTGGAACAAATTCAGCAATTGCCACATCTCAGTGCTGTAAGAAAGAGAGAGGTAAATTAGACACTAGTTAAAATAGAATGTCATGGAAGACATGAAAATATATCCTGAAGCAGGTAGAAGGAAAGAAAATAAGAAATTGATAAAGCAACATGAAAGATGGATTATAAGGAAAAAGAAGTCTCAGTAGAGACATATGAAAGAAAACGCTGAAAGAGAGGGATGAGTAACCTCTCTTAGGTGGATGTGATATAAAATGAATATCAAATTGGCCTGAGGTCAGATGTAAGCATCGGAGCAGGTGTTTGTTATTCACCCATAGAGTCTGAAAATCTAACAAGGGCATCTGATGCAGACTCTCCCTGCTACCAATGGTCTGTGATCAAATGGTTTGCTAGCTCCAAGAGCATGGCAGAGCCTTTCATCTCCATCTCATGTCATGCTGCTTCTTGTCTTTGCACCAAAGGGTGTCATGCCCAGACATGCAGCTTCTCACATCTTTCTAATATCAGGAATGTCCCTGTCCTAGATAAAAGTAAAATCTTTCCTGTGACAGTATTTACTGGGATAATGGTGTACTAGGATAAATCTGAGCACTCTACTGGCATGATTAGAAGGAGGGGAGAGTGGGGAGAAGAGAGTCTCGAAAATTAGATGGAGAGCAGCACTAGAAGATCTGCACTCTTCAGAGAGGAGAGGCAGAGGAAAGGGAAAAGGAAAGCTTTGCTTGTTTTGAATTTTAGAAATTTTTCCATTTTCTGCATGTGAGAATCCAGCAGTTATTGATTCATTGATTATACATGTGGCACTCAAAAAATACAAAGTGCTGAGCTTATGAAATGGAAGCAGAGAAAAAGCTAATGATCCCATAGGTGGAGAAGGGTAAATGGGGAAAGAGGTTCAGCAAAGAGGCACAGAGGATCAAGGACAAGAGGATCTAAGATTGCTCTTAAAAAAATACAGGAAAGAAAGATTTTGGCAGTGTAATCATTCTTGAGTCATAGAATAAGGAATGGATGAATAAGTAAAAATAATTATGTGGAAAGAAAATAATAGAATATGATACAGAGCAGACACAAAAGGATAAACAGGCAAAATAAAAATTAAAAGAAGCCAAGCTGGTAAAAGAAGAATATGAAAAATGGGGCTCAAATCAACCAACAGACACAGAAAAAGCTCAAACTCTAAAGAACATTTTTAATTTTTATATAGCATGAGGCTGTCAAACTATATACTCCCTTGAAGATAATAAATCACAAATATATATATATGAATTGCATAAAATCAGGTTTTATGCCTTTATGGTAACTATTTCTTTGTAGCATCTACTGTTCATTATTAATAATTTTGCATACAAATTATTTTAATTTTATATCAACTTGAAGTGTCTTTGTACTATGTCTTTAGAAGGGCAAAATCTAGACCAGTGGAGCACAAATATAGACCTATGAATTATTTCTTTCCTAATCATTACATCCTGTAACTACTGACTTGTTTGGACGTAAATCAAAATATAAACATTTATCATTAAAAAATTACCCATTTGGGCTGCAGATGATCTGCCTATAAAATGCAAGTGGTTTATTTTCAAACACTGATGCCTCATATCAAAAAAGGGATTGAAATGTATACCTGTGAAATGTTTGGGGAAACAATTAGGGGATGTACAAATGTAAACAAATAGATCCCAAGATTAGTCCACTGATCAGTATTTCAATTGTAACACCTAATTATCATCTAATCAGATGACATAATTAGAATGAATCCTCCTAAAAAATAAAATCTATGCCTGTCCAAATACATAATTGATAATCATGCAATCATATGTCTGTGGGGAGTATTTCTTTCTACTCTGTTAAATGGGTAATTTTATATTTTATTGTGCGTCATGATTATTGGTATCAGTTCTACGTTTTCAGCTTAGCTAATGCAATTAGGTGCAATATTAGTCATATATGCTATTGTTTTCATGCTATTAGGCAATTATCCACAGTATTTTCTGACAAGCAGTTTCACTGACTAATTATTTGTGGTACAAAGAGTGTACATATTTTTATTTTTATTAAATTTAATGTGGTCTTATTTCATTTGGACTAGTTCCATTCTAGTATTTAATGCCAACTCAACACAGGTAACAAGAAGCATATGCAAATTGAACTACAAAATGTCTAGAAAATCTCTAATTTAGATCTACTCTATCAATTTTATCATTTATTAAATCTGCAAAATCAGTAATTAACTAAAATGTTAGAATATAAAATATAAAAGAATATAAAAGAGAATATAAAAGTCTGCAGCAACAATGTTCTCATCACACTGTACTATATACACATATGTGTGAACACCTACGTATAGAATATGTGTATATAGAGATATATTTGGCACCTATATGCATATATATGATATCTACAATACTATATTATTATGAATTGGAGGTGTTTGCAGACAGGCCCTTCTGTTTTCAAATGGCTTATAGGAAATTACTGTGGCTATTACAATAATCTGATGAAGAATAGATAGAAATCTACCATTTTATGATACCATTATATATACATGTTTATATATATATGTACAAGTACACAATGCATGAATATATACTTGGCACTGGATATGATCATTTCCAGTTATTTAATCCTCCTTGCCTTGATAGAACTTATCCAGTCAGTGCTGTGCTCATAATTTTTAGTTAAAAAGCAGATTCCACAGCAAATGAATTGGAAGAAAAGATCAAAATTGAGAATTTTACAATTAGGCTTGATTTAAACCTCTTGATTTAACAGGATCATAGCTCAAAACAACTAGACCACTTAATGAAGCCTATTGGGAATTTGCACTGTGCATTGCATGTAAAACCTTTGTATCAGACACACGTACACGAAATGATACATAAAAGTAAAAAACATTCCATGACCATAAATAATCTCTCTTTTATTCTCCCTCAGAGTCCAAGGCCTTCCAAGTGAATCCTGGTTTCATTCTCTCCATTTTAGAAGTTTTCCTTTCTTTAAAAGTTTTTCTCCTCCTTACATCCAGACGTAAAGGTTGTGCTGAGTGTTAGTCATATGAGCAACAGAATAATAAAGGAAAACTCTGGATCATTCACCAAGTCCAAGTGTCCAATGCCATGGATGTAATGTATCAATTGTATTTCTCTATTTCCTGGGTACCACTAAAATTTTTTTGCCAGAGGAAAAACTTTGCCACACAAACTTTCATTCTCATTCTGAGAGAGTCTTCGTATGACTCTTAAGTAATATGTACCAATTAAAAATTTATTTCAAATACAGGATGTTTCTTTTCAAAGTCTACAAAAAACTACCAAAGAGTAATAAGAATGGAAATGAGAATTCAAATATTTTTTAATAACAAAAGCCTTATTTGATCACTGAAATCACGTCCAAGTAATAGCTTCAAGCATTACTTCACCTGTGGGAAATACAGGAAACACTCTTTTGAAAGCAGTTAATTTTGTGACAAAAGCAACTTGTATGAGTTTTACATAAAATTATTTTTATGCCAGTAGTGCTGCATCTGCTTATCCTTTAAAGTACACTTTTCAAATTAATCCCCAGCAAAGGACTCAGATTACCTCTTTTGTTTTCTTCAAACCAAGCATTTCACTTGAATATTTTTGGGTGCTGCTTTGGTGCATTGTATACAACAGTACTGTAATATTGCTGCTTTTCTGCAAGAACTAACATGCTTTTTCTTATTTTCCCTCCTTTTTTTTTTTATTAAATGCAGCTTGTAGAAAGTGTAATATAGGCATGCATTACATGTCTTGTTTTATCTTATTTGAATAGATTTAATAGTTGCATGAGTATAGATTCAATAATTTCACTGGTAAATGAGCACTGGCACAGGTTGTCTGGAGAGGCTGTAGAGTCTCTCTCCTTGGAGATAACTCAAAAACAGAAGGGATGTCCTTCTCTGGATGAGCAGAGGGGCTAGACCAAACAATCTCCAGAGGTGTCTTCTCACCTCAGCCCTTCTGTGATACTGTGTACTCTACCACAGCTTTCCTTTTGTCCCCAAGACTCCCTGGTGCAGTAGGCTCACTGGGCACCTTTTGTGTGGCTGTTACAGACACAATTGAGAACCATCCAAAACCATCAGCGAGATGAAAGTGGTAGGAAGAAAAAAGGCAATGAGGGAGAGAGAGACAGCATGCATAGGTTGATTTTACAGCTGAAATCCTCAGTACAACATGAATCCAAAGCACTCATATTTTTAAAAATACTACTGAGCTATGCTCAGTATAACAGGAGCCTGTGCTCAACATCTGGACACCTGATTTGAGGGTGTGAATACTCCTCTGCTGCTTTAAACGGGGCTTCTTAGCCTTCTGAAGACTGTGCTATCATGCAAACGAAACAAATTAACTCTTTTCAGGTGAAAAATTCCCCTTGTGCCCGATTTTCTGGTAAGAGAAAGGCTGAATGAGAAAACACAGCAGTAAATTAGAGAAGAGGCAGAACAAGTCTCCTGCCCTGCAGCCCACTCTGACATCAACATTAAGTGGATTCTGGGTGTGATAAACAGCAGCATTCCCAAGGGATATCAAGAAAAAGTATACAGACATGGAAACACAGTTAAAATATTTTTAAATAATTGTAGCATAATAGGTCTGAGTCCTCAGTGAAAGGGAAAATCCTATTTTGCTAGGTGATACATGAACTTGTACAAAAATACATCTCATACCACGAAGCGTCCTATTTATGAAATGTACTGCACTTACGACAGGTTCCAGATTTGAAGCGTGTTCTTTCTCCTCTTTCTCAGCCTTTTTCTGGAATAAATTGGCAGATCTCTGAAGAAGAAAGAAAAGCACACCTATAAACCAAACACCCTGGTAAAAAATCATGTTGTCCAGAAAACTGTTACAATGCCCTCTTAATCCCAGAATAAAAATTAAAATCTAAATGCTAAAAAAAAAAAAATCAAGAAAGATCTTGTTAAGCTGTAACGAGAATGGTTGAAGAGGACCAAAAGGTATCCAGGATGCAATTGCATGATGCAGAAACAGCAGTAGCGTGCACAGATGTGTCAAGTGTGTTAGGATCAATGTCAATGAATATGAGAACTAAACCATTTCCTTCTAAGGAAATATAAGGCAGGAGGCCAATGAGGCCACTTTGCTTAGAGAAATGGGGACAGGACACAATTTCCACTTTATTCTCTTAGTAAAGAATTCAAGTGTCCTTTCTATTCTTATTGACAGAAAAGTTTCTCCTGGCAGATGGGGCCATAGCATCTTTCCTGGGCTTTGGCTTAGGTCTTAGTTGCCAAGTGTCTCAGAGTTGAAGGATATCTCTGAGAAAGCAACATGAAATTAGATTCTCTTGGCTTACTTTGTCCTTTTTTGTTTTCCTACAGTAATCCAAAGTGTGCTTCAGAAATCTTCCCAAAAGGAAGGATTCCTTTAATAATATGAAATCATCAGAGAATACTCATTACTCAATTTTTTTCCTGAAAAGGAAAGATCCTCAACAAATTCCATACTCCGTTCTTTGTATTAAATAAGGAAAGGCAGCTTTTTTGTCACATCTATTGATACAGGAGAGCTTTGAAGACTTACTACTTTGCTATTTCAAGTTCTTCTACTAAAGTAAGTATGTAGGACAGACCTCACAGCCACAAGAAGATCCAGAGCAGATTTATTGCCTGTGCCAGCTCATTCTTATTTCAGTGAGTTTCTTTCAGCTCTAGAAATTAATTATTTTAGGTATTAAGTTATTTTAAGTGCATTAGTCCTTTAGGTGAATGAAAAATTAAGGTTAATCTCTTACAATGAATGAAAACATATAATCTGATCTACCTATATTGGACTGATTGTTCCAGTTTTGAAGACATTGTTCCTAGACCTTTGTAGCTTGTATTTTATCTTATAGAATAAGTATAGATACAGTCAGACGGTTCCAGTGGAACCTTTAAATGTTCAGCAAAGCAAGACTAGACTACAATACTGTGGTACAGAATTCTCAGCTTGTTTAACTACAGTGAGCAAGAGTACAAGATGTATCACTCCTTATCATGCAAGGAAAATCCCAGTTTCAGAGTTGGGTATAATTAATTTCACAATTTAATCAGATAACTTTTAATGAAGTTCACATTTTATATACTTACCAAGGATAATCATATGCATATTTTGGTTATCACAATTACACCAGAAGAAGGATGCTTTACCTATTTTAAACTTTTGGGCTCCAATTATTATGTATAAAATTTAGATTTTGGTTACTATGTATTAACAAGAATTGTAGCTGTTAGCCTCACAACTGAACCAATATGTTAATGAAATATACTGCTAGGTCTTGTCACCACAGTTTAAGTTTATTTTTCCAAATGAACAGCCTAGTTGGTAATCAAAACATTGGAAAGTAACAAAATGCATTTAGTATGTGCCCTTCACCCAGTTTTTTCTTATTACAGCATTAGTAATTATTAGTAATATTCCTTTTGCTGCATGAACCTCTATGCCCTTGAAAACTTGAGATTAAGGCCCTGACAAACAGGAATGGCCTTTTCATAGGCCTAAGCAACTGATCCTCCCTTAAACTGAGGAGCATTAAGGTACTTTGTCAAGGTAACAGATGGAGTCCTTCCAAGTGCACACATTTTACAGGCCTTTCACTTTGCTGGAGTGGATTAACTGTGAAGGAAAACGTAGTCAACTGAAGTCATTGGGCCTGTGCAATTTTGTGCAAATAAATATTTCCTGTCAAAAAATAAGCACTGATACTTTTTCTTCCACAGCATATAAAGGTGGTGAAATTATTATATCCATTTCCCTGAGCATGCAGTTACAATATTGATTTTCTTGTTTCCCACCAAAGTATTGTTCAAATTTATTATGAAGCAGTATTTCCTCTGAAGAAATGGACTACATAAACCAGCAGGTTTTTCCAGCATGAGATTTGTGCTAAAAATATTGGTTAACACAAAAGTGCTGAAAATAGTGGGGGTGAGGAGCATTTTGTCTGAAGAGAGCTGAGAACACCATGACACAGAGCACCTTTATGTTTCCATCTGGCTCTCAATGACATGCCTTTGCTCATTATTTTTTTCTGCACACAGGCGCGACAAATTAGGCAATACACAGAAAGTATGAACCTTGCCCCAAACATTGTGCAGCTCTGAAAAGAAGTATCAAACATATATTCATAATACTAATTTTTCATTAAATTTGATGCTTTAGGTGCTAAAATATGTCTATGTTATTATTAAGATCATTACATTATTTTTAAGACTACTATTGAGATATCTATATTGCTATTTATGTCCGTGTCCATACTTTGTTATTCCAGGGGATGTTGCAGAGCAATATAGCAAATATCTCAATGCTATTTAGCAAATAAGACAGAGTGATTCTATTTGCATTTTCCAACTGTAAGTGTTCAAAGTGCTTAATACTGGCAAGATGTCAATATAGCTTTTCAACAATGAAATATTATTGTTCTTACTCCATAACTGGTGAAGTTCAGGGCACATAACATTCCTTCTCCAAAACAGGATATTCAAACCAATTAGTAAGACATCACATAATCAAAGAAATCAAGCTATTTCAAAAAATTAAACTTTGTTATTTTAAAAGAGAAGGACAACATAGATAAACAAGACACAAGCACAGGATCATGTGGACAAAGTGGGTGAGAGAACCTCAACTCCTATAAACTACTGTCATTTATTCTGATAATCTGAACTGAAAATCTGGGAACAGTAGATCTTGTGGCAGCATTTTGTGGCTTTTGCTCTAATACAGGAAGCAAAGAGGAGGCAGAATAGGTTTTTTTACTGTAGCTTCACAGTTCCTTAAAGAGCACCAGAAAAAAACCCAAAAAATTCCAGCTGTTGTTTTCCTCCTTAAATATAGCTCCATTCAATAAGGGGAACCACTTAACAGCGTTCTGCTCTTTGTTTTGACAAGCAACACTGGAAAGATTTCACACTGTGTTAAAATCAGCTCTTACTTCTAAGTCTTCCTGCCATTTGTTTTGGTTTATCATTGCTGGTTCTATTATCAGTAATTGCATTAATCTATTAAAAAAAAAAAAAAGCAGAGCCTACATTTTACAAAGGCTGTTGATTGTTCTATATAGACAACATTGTAGTAGGTTACTCGTCTTAGAATGATTGTATTTTTGATTTACTTGTATAACTGCTTGGTCTTCCCTACTAAACTTTCTTTACTCTTTATTTTCTGCATTTCAAAGTGCAGCAATCAGTACCTGATCAGTTGGTATATCAATAATGTACATAATATATATATACAATTCTTTAAATTTTTAATATCAAATGCATATATAGGTTGAAATGGTTTTGTGTGTGTATATATATATATATATATATATAAAATAACTATATTTATGAGTCTCAAAATTTGCTCTATGTCTAAATTTTGTATGATGAATTTCATTATTATTCCAATGGCCTGAGTCATATTTAATTGACACAAAGGTTTTCCTCTTTCCTTCCAAAAAAAGGAAGATAATTCTGTCAGCAGTATTCATTAAAATATATCTGATGAAATTATCTCAAATAGTATTTACTTTATTATTCAATCTCGGCCTCTTGAAATTAAATTTTTTTATTTATTTATTCAAGGCACTCAAACCTCACCCTGAATTATTCATTACCTGAAGTGGAAATTAAAACATTATTTTTTTTCCTTCTACTCTATAACAGAAAGTTCACATGGTCCAAATGGCTTCAAATCTCAATCAGTTTGTGTGGTTTCCATCTGCTTGCAAATTGAGATCAGGCTTTCTATAGTACAATTTGGAGGTAATATTATTTCATGATTATTGTCCATCATGGCAAATCAGATAAGCCTCAAAGAGGTATTTCCATTAAAATTAGTTAAGACACACAGTTTTAAAATATTGAACCTTCAGAATAGTTTTTACTTTTCCCTTTTGTTTCCTTTTTCTTCCCTCAGTCTTCTCCCATTTTTTTCTTTTTCTATGTCATGTTTGCAAGGTGAACAGAGAAATAGAAATTAAAAAGGAAAGGAAAAACACTATACCTTTGAAAAAAAGAAGTATGTTGGCTAATTTTATTAAGCATCGGTTTCACTGGGAGAAGGAGGTTCATTTTTCTCAGCTTTCATTGACAAGACTCTTTGACTCCTTAAAAACCAATCATCTTTTTAAAATCATTTTAATGAAACTATCAATGTCCCTATTTGTCCTGTATCTTGAAAAAAATAATTGTGGATATCCTCAGACAGAGGCATTTTAAGAGTGCCTTTGTACACATTGTTGGCAGGCAGAACATTTATTATTAGAAGCATGGGCACAGCATTTCAGACATAAGTATATAAGAGTTTATCATGAATGCAGGGGAGGACAAAGCAGTATGAGCAATCTTATCCTGAATTACTGTAGCATGTCTAACTTGTGAGCAGAAATCCACATGTACAGCAGATGTTCTTGGGGATAAAAGGACATATTTACATACATTTACACATCCATTAAAGGAGAAGCTACTTCCACATGCTGAGATATCTGATTTGTGTCCTTTTAATTGTTCTTGCCAAACAAGAAAAATTGTGAGTAGAATAATCATGGAGTGTTCACTTTACTGTTCTCTTTTCTAGATATATAGACAAAAAGATTTCATTGAATTTTTAAGTGTAATACTTTTTTTTCTATTCTGATTGCAATAGCATCCAGATGCCAATTTGTAAGGAAAAACTTCATTAAAAAAGTATTTTTAGAAGAGCTATTTAGGTTCCTGCTGTGGACCAGAACACCTTGCACTAGACCAGGCGGTTCAGGTCTCCACCCAACCTGGCCTTAAACACATCCAGGGATGCAGCATCCACAACCTCTCTGAGTAACAGGTTCCTGTACCTCTCCAGTCTCACAGTGAAGAATTTTTTCCTAATAGCTAATCTAAACCTATATTCTAACTGCATGTAAGAGACTGAAGTGTGTAATGGCATTGTTAAGATCACTGAAGGGCTTTGCCCATTATGGCAAAACTGTATAAAGGAGCTGCGACCACCAAAGTCCACAGACTCATTTGCTGAGGCCAGGTTTGCACACAGTCCCCCTCAACTGAGGGGGAAGAAAGTGAGTTTTTGAGGGTGTAATCTTAAACTCTGACCAGCTTAAGGCAGAGGGGGTAAACATCCATCTTCACTTACACACTTCACTGTCTGGGTTGCAAAACTCACTCCTTCGCCTTGTGAAGGCCACAAACATAGGGGRCATTGACTTGAGACAGTTGAGGGGGTGTCATCAACTATCAAAGACCCCCAAAATGCCACCCAGACTGATTCCTGAGGCCTTACATCAGATAACTGCATGTGATCCAAGTTCTGCCACAGATCCTGAGCCTGTTACAAGAGACTAATATTTCCCATGCACAATGCAGGGGAGGTATCTGGGTGTTCGCAGCTGTCCTGAACATAGACTACTCCATTGAACTCTGTGTTTCATGGGACCCTCACTACTGAGAAGAACAGAAGAGGACTAAATGGACACCATCAGAATGCATGGAGTGGTGATATTTTTTTACTTACTCTGCCTCTCTGCCACTCTCTTTCCCTCCTCACTCCCTATCATCTTTCTTTCTATCTCTCTCTCTCCCTCACATCAACTGTTCAGTAAAATCCATACTATTGGCTTCAGTATATGGCCTTATTTGCCCTTATTTTGGGCAGAGGCATCTCTCTAATACTTGTAATAACCTGATCTTAACAGTGACTGTATTTTTTCTGCTTTGAAAACAGACTGGCAGTAGCTGTCTGGAGTCAAAGCTTTTTAAGTCAGAATATTGCTGATCCCACTCGCTGCTGCTTCACAAGTTTTCCATGCAAGTACTGCTGAAAGCTGTTTGAGAGCTTCCACTGAGTTTTCCAGTAGCTTCATTATGGTAGTTGGAATCAGGAGTTATTTATTGCTGCCCACACTGATTCTGTATAGGACACAGATAAATGATGCTGCCCGAGAAAGTTGTTCCCTGGCAAATCAATTGAACTGTGCAACAAAAAGTCGTCTGACTTTGCACTTTAAAATGCTGGGCCCTTGGTATTCAGACTGCATATAACCTCATGATATGGTAATGATTTTGGATGCCCAAATCATTCCAGGCCGATTCATATAATTTTCCTTTACAAATCACTGTGTGTGAGGATTGGATATTGCACATACTAATTCTTTTCATGTACCAACTGCATTTTTTGCAAATCTGAATAAACTGAATTTTTTGAAGTAATATATCAAGTTACTGTACAGGAATTGGGACATCAAGAATATTTAGGAACCATAGTGCTGTTCTGCATGTCATTCTGGTGACCAAAACAATGTGTAAAAAGTACTAAGAAGCAAAATGCCAAGAGCCATGGGGAGATAATAGAGATCTGGTGCTTTTACAATCGAGTCAGTCAGTGTTAGACCACCCTACACAAGCTGACCATGAAGCCCATCTTGCCTCTTCCACAGCAACGTGAGTATTGAGGGTAAACCTTCTGAAATGTGCACAAAACCATGAGTCTACTTTAGCCAAATTTTTGTGCTTTTGATTACTTCAGTGGTTATGCAGAATGAGAGGGAAAAATTACTTGAAAAAAGAGAAGAAAGGTTATATTTTTGACTAAAATAAAAGTGACTTAATTAATGTCTCAGGAAGAGGTTTTCTCACTCTGATACAGTCCTGACGATGAAGCTTGTCAATCATCATTTCAGGAAAGATAAATGAGACACATTATGACTTCACCGTTCCTGTATGAGTCTATACATGCCATACCCAGTTAGTATACTCCGTTTATTCTTGATTCATTGCATCCTGGATATGACCCTGTAAAATAATTTTATTTTTCTAAAATTCATAACTTTTCTTAGTGTTTTGGCATTATGCTGCAATCTCTCTTGGGCTTCTATGCAGGCAGGAATCTCTTGACCTTTTGCATGAATGTGGTATATTTATTTTTCTTGTTTGCAACCTTACAAGTTTCATTACACAATTTTTTAAAGATTAATTTAAAGTCATTAATCTGTCTGAATTTTAATTTAGAATTTTTCTTAAGTGATGAGACAATCTGGACTGAGAGGGATTTCTTCTTCATGGCTCTCTGTGACCTATATGGGCCAGAGCAATACGTTTAAACAGCTGGGGTATGTTTATGTCTAGGGTAAAATGGACTTTTGTTAATTTCTGAGAAAATATTCATCGTTTTCTCAGACTTATCAAACCAAAAATTCATATTTTCAGCCTAATCCCCTATAGGTGCATTCTT
The DNA here is from genome assembly GCA_003546035.1 of Mixornis gularis. NCBI lineage: Eukaryota > Metazoa > Chordata > Aves > Passeriformes > Timaliidae > Mixornis > Mixornis gularis. The sequence continues at coordinate 1,545,450 of QVAJ01000068.1, read as the reverse complement.
TTTCAGGTGTTCCTCAGACTTGTCAGAATAATTGGCTACTACTGATTCTTCTTCTTCTTCTTCTTCTCCTTCTTCTCTATCTTCTCCTTCTTCTCCTTCTCCTTCTTCTCCTTCTTCTCCTTCT
>QVAJ01000068.1:1516376-1545111 GCA_003546035.1 Mixornis gularis | reverse complement strand
CTTCTCCTTCTCCTTCTCCTTCTCCTTCTCCTTCTCCTTCTCCTTCTCCTTCTCCTTCTCCTTCTTCTTCTTCTTCCTTCTTCTTCTTCTTCATTCTTCTTCATTCTTCTTTCCTCTTCTTTCCTCTTCTTCTTATTTATAGCTTAAATAATAAATACTTGTTTATTTCCTAATGGAAGCCATGAAAAAGGTAAAAAAAATTGTTTTTTCTAGGGTATCAGACAATACCATCATTCCAGCAGAACCCAAAGACAGCACATGGCAGAGAATGTAAAGAATCTGTGTTGTCTCTGAGACTGTTTTGAAATACCTGTAGTAGGGATTGCCTTTGTGAGTCAAGATAATAATTAAAAATCATTATGAAGATGGTGCTTGTAGATATTATTCTTGTAGACAAAACCCTGATGCCAGATGCTGTAGAAATACAATGGGTGTGTAGCTCTGTTAGAGAAACTATGGCATTTACACAAGTGCAGGACACAGAATGGTACCAAAAGATGCTACAGGCTTCTTCACAGTGCTGCAGGTGGGTGAAATACCTGCAAAATTTCCTGCTGCTCATTCAATGAAGAATCATTTGGAGTGGGATGGAATTTAGACATTCAAATACAAATTGGTTACATACTGAAATCCCCCTTTAAAAGAGAAAACCATGAGCAGTTTGCCTAGATTAAAACATGCCCAGGTAGTATCATCTGTCCCAAGAAACTGGCAAAAGTAATAGAGTTGAAGTTATTTATTTCAACATCTGATTGCCAATTTCAGCTAAGGTTGGAAAGAAACAAGAAAATATCCCCTAAGACTAATACCATCCCAACAGGTCTGTCAAAGCAGTGATTGGCACCTGGAAATCTTGCAAACCTTCCATCCAGTGCCACAGGGAAGAGCTCAGGGGACAATGACAGCAATTAATTTCTTTGCCACCTTATATTCACACTCTGCAGTCAGCTATGGTTATATTTTGTTTTGATGGTTGTTTGGGATTTTTTCTGTTCATTTTATGTTCTATTTACCAACTGTAGTGTCAGAATATGTCCTGCATAACTGACACTAAAATTATTTGTCTTGGGATTTGAATTGGCAAGTACCAGAATCACTGGGCCAGAAATGCCTACAATGTATGTTCTTCTCCCAATAAATAGTAACAGATGGTCATCTGCAATAAAATAGCTAGAGCATCACACTATATAAAATATATCAAACAGCACAAAATATAGGAAATCTTCACATCTTTATTAAGCCAGTTACCTCCTCTTTGCAAAATAAGTATACTCAGGAATTAAACTTTATTTAGAAGAAATATTTAAATTATTGGGTAAAAAGAGTATTTCCATTTCTATATTTTTTAGACAATCATTTGTCTTAAACTCATTTAATATTAGTTGAATAATCTCAGTAATACTTTGCTAATTGAGCATTGTCCCAAAGTTACAAATAAACTACTCCACGTTCAGAGACTTTTAAACCAACTTTTCCAAAATTTTCATCCTAAAATCAGGTAATTAACATGTAAGTTTGTGGAGTTACKGACCCATTTCCATATTTTCTGAATGCATATAAATTGTTATTCAAGTCAATCAGAACTTCTGACATTCAGCTACTGTAAAATTCAGAACACATTTTGTAGTGAAGGGTCAAGGAAATTTTCTTTTTTCACATGACAGCAGTTGTTACCAAATACTCTCCTCTTGGAACATCATAAGGCTTTGTTCCTTGCCTAAGCCTTGTAACTAAATATAGAACTTAAACCAAGTCTATATATATAAATATAGAAATAAAAATGTATATATGTTGGTTTCTTTTTGTATGAAATTTAATTATTCTGATCTTCTAGTGGCACAAGATTTCCCCCAGAACCAGATTATCAACAAGCTTTTAGGTTTTTTGGTTGGGTTTTTTTGGTATGTTACCAGACAAGCCACAAGTTTTACATAACAGACCTATTTCACCTTTGTGTGTAGTTCTAAAACAAATTCAATATGCCACAGGAAAAAAAAAAAAAATCATAGAGACAGAAAAAAATGCTAACCTAGCAGAGTTAAATCTCAGGCAAGATGTCTTGCAAGTCCTTACTCAGTCACCCCAGGCAGTTTAATTGTGATTGATAGGACTGTCAGGCCTGAGGAAAAAAATCAGTGCAATATCAATAGGCATTAAACTTAATGAAAGACAGAACGTTGTTTCATCAGAGCACAGGCATTTCCATAGTCTATCAACTTTCTAGTGGAAGCCACAGATGATTCCTTACAGTTCACAAAGTGAATTAACAAACTCAGCTTAACCATTTTAGTTTCTAGTGAGGGCAGATTTTGAAAGCGAGGAGAATGATTTTCACATGCAACAATCACTTCTCACATGCAACAATCCCCAGATAAGCTAATGCTTTGTTTTGTTTCATGTAAACTGTAAACTGGCCTGACCCTTTTGGTTAGTTCTTCTAAGAACAGCAGACTGTAACATTTCTCTGTGCCTTACTAACGATGTGCAACACGATCAGAATCAGAAAGCAGCACACAGTCAGGAGTCAGAACAAGAGACAGGGCATGTAGTGTTCATGTTTGCAGCCCTGTGAAAGCTTTCTTTAAATAGATATTAGATACCAGATGATATGTTTCCTTCTCTTTTTGTGCGTGTGTGTGTGTGTTGTTGTTTTGGTTTTGGTGGAGTTATTTTTTTGTTGTTGCTTTATCTTGTTTCATTTGATTTTGTTTGGGGTTTGCTTGGGTTTTTTTGTTTTGGTTTTTGCTTTGTTCTGCGTGGAGGGGTTTTGTTTTGTTTGTTTGGGGATTTTTTTGGTTGGTTGGTTGGGTTGTTTTGTTTAAATATGAAATTGTCCATAATGATTCTAGTAATTGGGATTCACTTTGGCCTAGAAAGTCCAAGGGAAATAAACAGGAAAATCTATTCAATTTTCTATATAATATCTGTCATATCTTCTGCACTGAAATGATTTACAGGAAATACAGGCTTTGGATATTTCTTCAGAAAATGTCCTGACTTTTTAGAGAAAAAGTGAGATAAAGCAACAGGCTCAACAAATATCTCTAAGGAAAAAAAAGCGGCTCTGTAGGAGGATAGACTATATACTACCCTGGCCCATATGGAGAAAGAAACTCATGTTGCTCTGAAAGAAATAATGAACTTCCCGACAATTTAGCCTGGATTCTCTTTGGATGTCCTCTGCAGCACTCCCTCCTGTCAGATGGTAGGATTCCTGGAGTGCAGTGGTGAGAAGGATGCTCTTCATACATGAACTTCTTTTATTCCATGCTGCAGATGTCATGAATGTTTTCTCTTCAAACCAGAAAAACAGAATAATGAGATTTAACTGAACAATTTTCTTGATATTCATTCAGTACAGGCCAGTACCAAGACTATGTCTAGAAAGAACTTTCCTCATCTTAAAGGAGTTTGTAGCAGGGATGTAAGATTAGTTCTGTGTGTTGACCCCTCCAAAGGTCTCTTTCAGAAAACTGAACAATTTTCTTCTCTGTTTTTAATGAGGAAAGGTAGAAAATTAGCCAATAATTCATTACAAAAACACAGTGAAAAAAATCTCAGGCTCAATGAAAGCAAAACTCTCAAAAAGTATATCATATAGAAGTACTGAATCAAAGAAAGAAAAAAAAAAAAAGGTGGAGAAAAAAAGGGGAAAGAAAACCTTCAAGTTAAAACTGAAAGTACCTTATCAGAGGTGCATTTCTGTCTGTCTTTGACATGCATTTTTTGTCTGAGAAAAAGAAGGCTAGGTATCAGAAGAGCCTTGGTAGTCTCAAGAATCACACACAAACATACCACAGCAAATGATTCAAAGATCAAAATCCATACATGATTTTGTCAAATCTTAAATCAAAGGCTATATTCACAATGCAGAAGGAGGCAATAAAACATGATTCTCCTGCTTATAAATCAAATATGTCTTTTGAAGTTTCTACTGCACAACTTCTAACACAAAATATATACTTCAGCATTACCCACCTTAGGATGTTCAAAAGGATCTTGACTGCTGATTTTCCATATAGGAATCACAGRTCTTCATAAGAAGTGCAGGTGTAAGACACAAACCATTAAAAATATTATTTTAGGGCTTGCATCTCTGCTTTAAATAGCTGATAGAAAAAGAAACAAGCAACAAAAATATGAATAGATAATTCTAAAAAGCTGAACAAACTTGTTTTAAAGTTAGGGGAAAGAAATAGATTTTAACACTTTGCTTTGCTTTCAAGAGACTGCAACGCTACTGCCACACACTGTCAAGTTGAAATGGTACTTCAGCAAATGAAGTAAATAACCAGTGAAAAGAAGAAGCTTCTGAGAAGCTTTTTTTTCTCCCCTCTCCGTCTTCAGCTGAAGAAGCAAGAATAAAAGAGCAGAAGTACTTTAGGCCGGTTTAAGAATTGTGTGCAACTAGAGTAATAATCACCACGTTTCTGCTCTAGTCAATGCACTAACCATATGCTATTTTCTCACTTTGTTTTTTGTGTTTCAGAAACCATTCCTCCCTAGCCTTTTGCCATGAGCCAGACAGGAGTGACTCATATATCCTGGGATTTAAAAGGCACATTCTGTAAGCACAGTTAGTGAGTCTTACCTGCCAAAAATAAAGCTCCCCTAAGTTTCTTCAGAGATGAGTTGTCCAGTCTCGCTTAATATCCTGACTTCAAACACACAATTGGGATTTAGTGTTTTATGATTCTTTTGTTTGAAATTCTTTGTTTTGAACTTCTTGAACTTCTGAACTTATGTCAAAGTGAAACAGCTGTGTTGGGCCTGACACCAGCTCTACAGAAGGAGGAAAATTAGGAGGAGGTCAATGCCATAGCTATAAATGGCACTCAGGATGTGAAGAAGTAAATATAGAGTTGTTCACTTTTATTATTGACACTGGGAGGAAGTATGTTTTAAGGCATTGAATACTGTGGCCCCTGTACATTGCTTCCATGACTAGACAATTAGGTAATTGCCTCTTACTGCTAGCTCAGAAGAAAAAGACATCAAAATTTCTCTTAATGTGACAACAAGAAAGAGAAAACATTGGGCCTGACCCAGGATTTTTACTGTCCTCTCTCCTGAGCCTTGAAACTCCTCTAAACATGAACAGAAATCTTTCTTGTTATGCCCTGTCATGTAGCTCTCAAAAATGTGTCAGCTGAGATAGCTGAAATATAATCTCTTCTTGGCACAGTGAATTTTACCCTGTGTGAGTCGGCACCCGCTTCAGAGTATGCAAATGGGTGGTGTGAGAGAAGAAATGTGTAAGCCTGGGTACACTCTAAAGGGGACCACAAAAGGCATTGCTCGGTAAAGGAGCACAGAAAAGAAAACCATTTACAGGATCAAAACTAATAAATGTTTGCAATCGGAAAAAGGCAAAGTAGCTCAAAGCGCCACTTCAGGACAATATTGCCACATGTTTATATTTCAGATAATTTGCTGAAAGACATGCAAAGTCTTATCCACTTTCTTCTACACTGGGGAAGAAATTCTGTCATGAACAGAATGATTGTGACCTTAAAATTATTCAGACTGTTATAATACATCACGACTTATGTGGAGGATTCTTCCTAATACTTATGTATGCATCTATTCCTATTAAAGAGAAATATGTTCTTATACTTGTTCAGGGGAAGAAGTGCAAAAAAATATTATATATAAGAACAGCACCTGGTATTTTTAGGATAAAGTCAGTGCAAATTTATTTCTTCCGCTCACCTGAGATCCTTTTCACTTCAAAGCTGACCTGAATACTAAGTTCAGCAACAGGAAAATTTCAGAAATAGTAGGTATTTCCTTAATTGAACTCTGCTGGGTACTCACAGCTCGCTGCAGAAGCAGTTATTTACTCAGTTATTTTTCTATTTATTTTTCTTAAGTAAACTTTCTTTTTAGGAACTTCTAAAGATTATTTTGTTCCAGAAAAGTTGCTTCTGTGCAGTGATTTGTGCAAAGATGCTGCCATACAGAAATTAGCAAATGATAATACTTTACTCCTTTGGCTTTCTGGAAACCCAAAAATGGAAAAGATGTTGTCTTGGGTTGTAATATGTAACCAAAAGCTGTATTCTATTTGCCATGTATTGAAACTGGTTGGGGGAGTTGTTTTTTCTTTATCTCTTGTATAACCCATTCCTCATATCTCCAGGGGGAGGGGGCGAGTACCTTCTGTTAATGGACCAGCTGTTAAAACCAGGTGGAGCAACGTTCCTTATCTCTTCCAGGACCCATCCTCTCTCCAGGGGCATATCTTCGGTTAATGGGCCATTAAGGCTCACCATATGGCTAATAAAATTACATCGTCCCATTGGGAGATGCTCCACCCAGTGGGGGGAGGCAAGCATTCCTACCTGGGTGAAAGCTGAGACTCAGACCAGCAGAGCAGCCTGTTTTCCACTGGGTTTCCCAGAGGAAGACAGGACCCATGTCACCACCGCTGCACCCTTCTACAGGATCATCTCTGCTCCAACGGAACCACATCTGTAACTCCAGGAGGACTTATTTGGACTGCTACCAACACCCCGACCAACATGGTGTCAAGTCATGTTCTGACTCTGTCAGGGTTTCCAGCATTTTTTTTTTCTTGTTTTTTGTACTACTACATTGGTATTTTTAATATTCCTAGTAAATAACTGTTATTCCTATTCTTATATTTTTTTGCCTGAAAGCCCCCTTAATTGCAAAATTACAATAATATGAAGGGAGGGGGTTTACATTCTCCATTCCAAGGGAAGCTCTGGCTTTCCCTGGTAGACAGCTGTCTTTCTCAGCCAAGACAGATGTCAACAGAGGAGAACACTGGCACTGCTCCTCAGTGGCAATCTCATTCCTTTGGACACCACATGGGAGGATGCTACTGTTGAAACGTATCTTTTGTGTATGAGAAGTATTTGGTCATGTCCATCCAATTTCTGCAATCTCTAATAAACAGCTCTACAAAGGGAGCAGACAAGTTGCCTTTCTGTTGGTAGAGAAAAAGCCCTCTGAACTGGTGCATAAGCTCATGCTGGGGCTCAGCATCACTGCATAAATGCTGAATGGCTCCACTTCAAAGTCTGAAAATACTGGACCTCATTTTAGTGAGAAAGACTGCATTTTTTGGTGCCCATTTACATTAATTTGGAACAATATTTTGTGATTTTTCTTGTAAATCCAGGCATAGCAATGCATCACGTCTTTAATCCTAGCATGAATCCAGCTGACCTCAGCACCACTCTGGCTGGAAACTTGACATAGCAAAATACATAAACTGCCTTTGTTCAGATTTAGATTTGGATTCTAGTCATGGCATTTCTAAGTTTAAAAGTGTATGTCAAGTATGTAATATTAGTAAAAAATCTAACTATTAGTTAACATTTTAACAATGCCTCCAGTGTGAGAATTAATGCAGTTAAATTGAGTATGCTAGCAAAAGCCAAGAGAACAAAAAGAAAGCAAAGAAAATGCAACCTTATGGAGATTCTTCATTCTGTTGCAACATAAAGGAATTTAAGGCTTTGGATTTGAGGTGAGAATACAAACCACATGTTTTTATATGCCATTGCAAAACTCACAAATATTCCTGGCCTTTCGCATAGCACTTGAAGAAATATTTATGAAATGTCAAGTATATTCACATAAAAATGTCACAGGACTTCTGAGAACCAATGAAATTCCCTATTATTGTATGATTTATTTTGGCCAGCATTTAAACATTCTAAGACCATATCTATTCAATGGTAGAAAACAAGCATGATCTTAGAGTGATGGAAGGTGTCACAATGAAAATTAAGGACAATGATTTGTCTCTGAGCATTAACTCTCCTGAGAACATTATTAAATTCTCTTAAACCAGCAGAGCCAATACCTTTTTCAGATGTACTGTAAAACATATTTAAGCTTAGATTTTAATGTCAGCAGCTTTGGAAGCATGAAGACCCATTAAACAGAACTCTCCAATAGTTCCATTTTCCTCTCCCACAGCAGACACCTGCTAACACAGCTGTTCTCTCAGCTAAAGGACATAGGATGCCATCACATCACATGCTTGGACTTCCCCAAGCAGCCTGATTACAGCATCTCAGCATCACATCAAAGAAAGCATCTAAGAAAAAGGTTAAAAAAAAAAAAAAAGTTTAATTTCTTTTACCTCCTTACTCTGTGTGGAATCCTTGCTGAAGTGAAATTTTCCAGATATGTGGTACATCTCAGGGCCTGTAAATTTATGGGCAGTGTTTTCCAACAATTTCAGTATACATTAATACTTCAAAATTTTGCTAAATTATGTCAATTTCTTCACCTAAGATAATTCACCCGTATGATTACAACACACAGTCCATGAAAAAGAAGGCTTTTTGATACAGCATGTTTTATGCCTATTTAAAATAACATATTTCCAAGATGGCCTGGCATGCATATGAAAATCTTCCATAACTGATTCGATTTTAAGCACACCTTTCCACAGATATTTGCTGATCACTCTTAGCTTCACCATAGACATTTAAAGCAATCCTTAGTTTAAGATTATGTTCTTGAACTTGCATTCTTTTTCTTCCTTGTTAAATTTTTCAGTACATTTTCTTTACTAGTAACATTGCTGGCACTAACTGGCATCAATTTCCTTATCCTTATGGCCTTGCCATGCCAAATGCTAATAATTCAACCAATATGGCTTGATAAGAAAACACTGTTAGCAAACAATAAAGCACTGCAGAAGGATGCCACAGACATTACAATTACAACTTGTAAACAAATCCACAAGACAAGTATTCCTGCCTTTTTTTCTTCTTCCTCCTGGTATTTTAGGAAGTAAGAAGTGTCAGGAATACTAGCAGAATTAGCATTTTATTCACATATTAGACAAGCCATAATCTGAAATTTGTATTTGTTGTCATGGTTATTTACACTACAGTCTGATAACAGAATGGAAACAAAAAAAAAAAAAAGTGAGTTATGTGCCCAATGAAGACCACGTAATCCAGGTTAGATACACACAACTCTCTCCTCTCATTTGGTTTGCAATCCAGGTCTTAATCTCCCAGAGGTAATAAACTGCCTCTTTTTTTTTTTTTTTTCCCTGACTGTAGAGTGCTGTGGATCAGATCATTACTGCCTGATTACAGTCAAGGAAAATGGTTAAATTTATAAAGCCTTCAGGTATGAATTTAAGCCATTAGCATTGTATTAACAGCCTACAAATGTGATTTGAAAAGAATCCCTGAAGATATTCTCTGCTATCAAAAGCCATTTCTTTACTTTTTCTTTTAGCTGTCTGTAATAACCTAACCAAAAAGTGATCGAATGCCTAGGTCCCAAAAGGATAAGTTAGGACACCCTTTTCCTATAATAAAGTGAGATGAAAGCACAGTGACAACACTTATACAACCTTCAGAAATGAGAACTTAGCTCTCATCATTGTGGTGGTGACAGCTTATATTCGAAGTAGTCCCAAGACAATCTCTTTTTATCCTTATTCTCAGCTAATCACAGAGATAAGTTCCTGGGTATTCATTTTAAAATACTGCAATAACTCCATAACAGTAAACATTCACTTTAGAAGGATGCAGGAAATATTTTTTCTTTTCCATAGAAAAAGTTGAGTTACTGGTGGAAAACCACTGAAAGTTCATATATTTTTCTCCAAAAATCATAGCACTTTAGCTTCAAATTACTGCCATTAACACCTCCTGCTCCTTTCTCTGAGCAGGCCCTTGTGGTATCTGCTGCTKCTCAGCGTTTCTGCCCTTTTGGTTAGGAAAGTGACACACCAGAAACAGTGAAGTTTTGGCCTTAGACAAGGGTGCACTGAAGCATAGCTGACCTCTGTTTCACAGATATTCACATGGTTGCATGAGAGTCTAGCTCTGGGATTTTTTTGGAACCTCCACGGGTCGCAGCAAGATAACCTGAATCACCACGGTCTTCTCCACTGGACTGCAAGGGAATCCCTACTGCAGTGCCAGGGGCCCCTCCACTGCCTCCTACTTTGACCTTGGTATCTGCAGGGCTTATTTGTTCATATATTCTCATTCCTTCTGTGCAGAGCGTTCTTACCCTCTCCTAAATACATTATCACAGAGGGTCTGCCAGCAGCAGCAGTCAAGTCACTGCCTCAGCTCTGTCCCATGGCACATCCATTCTGGAGCCAGTTCAATCTGCCATTGGCCACTACAGGGGCAGCTCCTGCTGTCTTACCCACGCCCATTATTGCCCCACCACGTCCCAAAAAAACCCTTTCAATGTAAACCAAATATTACATCTCTGAATGAATTAAAAAACAGGTCTTGATCCACTCTACGTGCTGGCTACGGATTTACACAAAATCACATGCAGAAAAAGTGTCAGAAGTCATCAAATGAGAGTAGAATATCACATCTGGGAATAGAGGGGCTACCAARCCCCAAATATTTAGGGAAATTCTTTGTGTCTTCCTCTCAAAACATTCCCAAGATGTTTAAGATCAAAAACTCATAGAATAAAAAAACCTCACATTACTTCTGCATTTTGTTCTATTGGCAGGTATTCCTTGAGTAAATACAAAATGTTCTGCTTACCATTTTTCTACTTACTTGACATGATTTGCTTAAAATCTTTCCCATTATATATTTATGTGTCTGTCATTTTTTTTGTGTTTTCTGCTCCTTTGCCAGTGTTATATTAAGCTGGTGGTGTGGAAATTTCTGGTTAATTAGCTTTGGGCAACATCACATTTGCTGCTGAGTGATCATGGACATGTAAAGAGGCTTCAAAAACAGAAGGAAGGAACACAGAGATAGTCAGGGTCTCTGCAAAGGAGTGATTAGGATTATTCTCCTTGAGGCAAGGGAAGCTGGGCTGCAGGCTGTGAAACTTTCTGATTTAAATATGGCAAGAAGGAGTTGGTGGGTTTGGGCTGCTGTTACCCAGGTTTTCTCTCACAGAGAGGCTTGGATGTATTGGGTGGGACTGGGGTTTTGGTTAGCTTTTATGTCTGGTCACTTAAAACCTGTGTTATGCAGCAAAGTGAACAGCCTTCCAAGGAGGACTTTGTTAGCATTCTTCTTGTGCTCAGTACAGCATATTGTAAATTCTCACCGGCATAGGCACAAATTCACAAACCCACATTCTGATTWCACAGCCATTAGGTTGGGGGACAGTATGGTTTATCTCTAAAGCTGTATATTTAGGAGAGGTTTATATCAGCATGCATAAACTGCTTATGTGTAAGACATGTGCTGCTGTTTCACCCTATTAAACTTTAGAAAAGACYGCAATAGAAACTTTTTTCTTGATATCATATAAAATAATTGTGAATAAAATTCTTTCAATGCAAATTTGCTTGCCAATTTTAATAATACCCATAAGTAGATTGTATTAATTATTATACGTTGTATTAAATATTAATATTATGCATATTAATCGATGTAGATTTGGAATCTCCCTACTAAAAAAATGAAAAATATTTAATATACTTTTCAGTAAGGAGTGGACACATGTTAATAATTTTGCCATTGCTTGAAAGATCTGTTGAAAATAGAGTATGTGAAATAAATGTCAATTCAGGYAAYTCTGCTTATTTTTATTCTTCTGCTATTTCCCTGAAGTCAGTTGTACAGCAGTACTATCTTTGCTTCTCASTTTCTGCATTCCTGCTGCTAAATCTTCATCTGTAATCATGAAATCTCTCTCTGTAGCAAGAAAACACATCGTGAAAACTGTAGGGCTACGGTTTAAAGCAAAGGACAAAAAATACTTTTAAAAAGAGCTGTTTTTAACAGAAAAAGAAAATACTTGTTAATAACATAGCYGAAAGACAAAAATCTTTGGAGACTATTCAGACACAGTTCAAAACCTTYAAAAAAGCAAATTATTACACTGTGACTGGAAGACTTCTGTTGATCTAGTCTGGGTATATCTCATAATGATGGAGATGGGTACAAGTTTCACTGTTTGTATTAAACGAAATTGGTCTTCAATTCCTGCAGGAGTATTTTGCACTAAAAGGAAAAAAATCTTTTGTCTGTGTCCTAGAAAAGGAACAGACTTTCTAACATTTTGATCTTTTTTTTTTTTTTCACTGTGCCTTTAATGATTTGCACTGTAAAATTTTGAACCTGTATCCCTTGTTCAGCCATGACCTGCCCAGTGCTTCTGTGATTGACCTCCTTATCTCTCCGAATTCAGGTCTTCCTCAGACTTTCGAAGACCAAAAGAGAAAGAAAACAGTAGAGCACTGCAGGGTCTGGGGCAGCACTCCAGAGGTCAACAGCATCTCTCACTTACATCTATCGTCTGGCATMCCTGAAAACTCAGAGGAGTGTTTTAGCAGTAATATGAATATGAATTTACAGCCAAAAAGATCATCTCCTTGACAGCCTCTTCGTGAACTCAGGTGAAAGAAATTTCAGTGCYTACAGGGACAAGGGCTTCTGCAGCACCACAGCAGTAACTGCAAAATCGTTTTGTTACTGCCTGTTCACATACCTGCTTTGGAATCCACCTTTGAGCAGAGGCACAATCAGCCTGCTCTGGGTTTAACACTGCTTAGAGGAAATCCCTCTGTTTGCCACATGAAATCTGCTTCAAAATGTCTCTGTAACAGGTACTGAGAGCAGGTTTGAGGGGGAGAAAAATGAACAAAAGCAAGCTTCAAKAAGGCTTGCTAAATATGTTTAATGTACAGACATAGCAGTTCTAGATAACTCATCATCCAATATTTGAAATGCATAAACTGCTCTGCTTAAGACCCTCTTTTGGCTGAGCACTCCATTGAATTGGGAGTGCTGGTTCATAGTAGGTCACAGCAGCTCTTACTCTTCCTCCTCAGCCCTTCCTGGGTTTAACAGGAACATACTCTCTCTTTACCTAAACTAGGACAGGTCTCAGAGTGGAAAACATACCAAAAAGCCCTACTCTGCAATTTCATTGTGCTTCCTTAGGAGTTCACCCTTGTTCTTGATCTGACAATTCCTGTCATAAGGACAAGGGTGGCAGTTTTACCCAAGATTTGACATGTTGAAGATCAGCTCACAAGAGGCATACAGATTTTAGTCTTCCATCAGAAATACAGTCCTTACCCAACAGTCTTAAGACTTTTTTGTCCATTAAAATATACTGTGAAAAGCAGCATTTTTTAAGGAAATAAAAAAGAAATATGTCTTCGACCCTGTAACTGAGCCTGCCAACTTTTAAAGTGCCACAAAGAATGAGTAAGATCTTCAACTTAGACAAAAGTGGTAATTTTTTGTATCTGAATCATATACTTTCTTTATCTGCTAGTCCATTACAAGAATGCAAAAAACCTAACTTCATGACATGGAGTCTTTCTTGTGGATTTGCTCCCCCCATTTCTGGTATATCTATATTCTCATACATATCTGCARGATCAAGAGTTTCCGGTCTCATTGTGTATGTAATTCAGTGAGGAAACTTGACTTTTCTTTCAGTGTCTTTCTTCATTAATCAGATCAGAAAACAGAAGACTCTTAGGCAGACAGAAAATCAAATTACTTTTGGAGGGCTTATGTCTGAGGACTGAGACTATGGATGTTTTCAGAAAGTAACTTCTCAGAGAATAATCTTCTACACAAAGGCTTTATAGCATCTCTGTATAAAAGCAAACTGAAAGTCAAAAAAAACCCCAAACGCAAACAAAAATAATTCCCTAATGTAATCTTGAGTTTACTGAATCAAATAAAATTGGACTGTTGAAGGATGCTTCGACAAACTGAATGAGAAAGTGGTATCTTCCTTTTCAATTCCAGGACCACTAGATCTACCTCTGTGTATACAGTATATGTTTGATTGTYGGCACTAAAATATTTTATGCAAAGGTTAACAATGAATCTATAAAAAATTCCAGAATAAACTTTACAAGCTTGCCTAAGTGTTTCCCCCCCCTATTTTTCAGCATCAGTCCTTTCCTTTCCTTGTCTCGTTTGCTGCTGGCTTTCCATTGTTCATGTGTTTTTAAAGATTTTTCTCTTGCCTCCCTTAACTACATTTTTAATATTGTCAGGAAAACATAATTCTGTGCTTGTTTGCCTTACCACAAACATCTCTCTCTGTAACCCCAGATACTTCATAGCTTTGGAGGTCATGGTCTTGTCAGACAAAAGATAGTCTGAAAAGCAGTATAGAAATAAGTACTTCGCAACAACCTATTGAAGGATGATTTGTATGTGAGATATGGATACACATAATTCTTAATAGGAGAAAATAAATCCTTTTAAATATCCTTATAGAAGTCCTAAGCTGCATCCCCAAAATAATATTGATCTTATTTAGCTCTTTTAGATCTTTGGTTAAGGTAAATTACTGCCTGCCCTTATGAACTTGTGAACCTTGGCCCTTTATCCCTTATAACTCTGGCTCACTTTGCTACAGAGCATAAGGCACACAGATTTAATATTCTTACTGATCAAGCAGAAACTGASGCAATTCAGAATGATTAGTAACCTTTGCCTTTTTAACTCTAWAGCTTTTCTATTCTGTACATCTGACAGGGGAAGATCTGAACACTGCTTCAAACACAAAACCTCTTTTCAGATGCATTTACTGCAAGGAAGGTACAGTATTTCCCTGAAAAATTCAACTCAATCTCTTATRATCTGTTTTATAAAAATTACAGAAAAGCTCCTTCCACTGAATTTTTATTTTATTTTTGGTAYAGAAACAAAAAGTTCACTATTACTATGCAGCTAATAATTGGCTCCTGTTTCCTTTCCTTGGTAGCAGTCATCTGCTCTGTTTTCAAGGTTCTCATTTGCCACGTAGCTTTAAAGATACATGCCTAAGATACTTTCCCATGAGAAAAAATTGCAGTTTTGAAAGAAAATAAACTGGAGGAAAAAAAGGAAGACTCATCCAAATCCTATAGGCACTTCGTTTTTCTCCAAGCAAAAAATTGCTCAGCTTCACAGCATATCTCACACCACCTGACAGGAATCTTTCCACTATGAGGTTTTTAATCCCACTCAGAGTATAACAGAACACCAGGAGAAGAGGAAGGAGTTTACTATGAGTGCACAAATCACAAACTAAACCACAAACTGCTTTAGGCTTCAGCAGAAAAGTTTAATTATTCCTTTGCAATTAATTTAAAAACTTATGCATTTCATTCAGGCTGAAAGACTGATGCATATTTTCGCAGTTAAACTTCTGTCTTCAGTCAGAACAATCACAACCACAAGCTGGAGCACCTCACTTTCAGACATCCCTTGTCTGTTGGTTAAATAGGGTTCAAYTTGTAGCAGCAGTATAATTTATTGACTGTGATCTAGGAAATCTGCTCAGTTGTTATCRTTTTATAAAAATATTTGTTGTCGGCATCACACAACAACTGAGCTAGTGTCGGAAACCCCTAATCAGTAACTAGGGTTAGTAACTAGTTAGTACAATGGTAGCACAAAATAACACCATTGATGATATGTTATTTTATACCAAGTGAAAGTGTTGACAGGGTAAACCAGACACAGAATAGTTTGACTTAATCCTCATTTATTGAGACAGCAGTTAAGGAMAAAAGGATTAAAAACCTACTCAGTGGCCCATTAGGTAACAATACAAACCACTCTGTAAAATAGAGCAGCCAATTATATAGTTGGTCCTGACCTGAGCTCAGTACATTCAGAGTGCCTGCAATTCACCTTTTGCAGGGATAAGAACACATTTGAAACAAATTTTTTCTAATGCAAGGATGCAGATTTCCTCAATTCCATCACAAGGACATTGATAAGTACCAGTATGTTTTCTAATATGCTCCATTAGTCAGCAAAAGTAACAGTGAAAGYTCTGATTAATTCATAACTACATAGCTAATTGCCCCCATGACTGCTGCAGTTAAACTACCTTTTTTTGCTGCTGCCAAGTGCAGGGTTGGGACAGTACTCTCATATTTACAAATTTTCATCTTAGCTTGCCAGGGAACCATTACTTCTCTTTTCATTCCAGATAAATCTCCATAATTTTCAGCGTATTTTGCCATTCCAAAATTTTTCTTGCATAGATCTGAATTCTGGTCTGTCTTTTTGTTGTTGTTGCTGCTGTTGTCATTTTCATTTTTCTTTTTTTTTCCTCCCAGAAGTGCTTGGCTCATGGCTTGAAAACCTAGAGTCTATAAATGGCCTTGAAAAACAAGCATCAGTGAACTGCTTTGGCTTTTTCTATGTAGTGTGACAGGTCACTTAAATTATGGAGTATTAGCTAGTCTTCCTTGCTAGATGATTTAAAGCTTTTTAGGTAACTACAAGAATTAATCATAGACAGAGAGAGATGAATATCCATGGAGTTTGTGAGAAGATAAGCTTGTTTCCACCATTGGAAACAAAGGCCTATTTTTTTACATGGCAGCTCACAGTGAGGGCAAGAGCTGGCTGACCTTCTGTTCCCTGAATGATGTTAAATAATGACCTCATGTACTGCTACCTCATACAGGTGGGAATATCAACTTTCCTATGCTGCTGACTTTTCACCAATTGTGAAAACACTTGAAAACAATTCTGCACTTCCCTCTAAATTTCTACTGCTTTTGACATTGGGTCAAAATATGTCTAACTCCACAACTSTTCCTATTTGAGAAGTTGCATAAGTCTCGGGAATATGGAGTCTAGGTCCAGCTATCAGGCATTACAGATGACTGATACCAAAAAAACATATCACTTTGTAGCATATAAACAATTTCCATTATTTTCTAGAATAGTACAGTACAGTATTAAATGTATAGARATTCCTGCTGCCTGAAAACCAGCTACTGGTTCTACTTTTTTATAATATTCACCTAATAAAAATTCCAAAGAAAATTCACATGGATCTCACAGCTTAACTTTATACAAGCCCTTGCTGGAATATTGGTTAGTTAATTTTTATAAATATTAAATTTCTATTATTTAATATCTACTACTGCAAATATAATAATTCAGCATTAGTTGCAATTGTTTATACCTTAACCATGCAGAAGGATCTTTTGCAAAGAAACCACTTCATGAAAGAAGCACAGGAAGAAAACATGTTTCCTCTGGCMAAATAGGATCATTTAGCCTGAGGAATAGAACAGAATTCATCCGAGTAGCCTCCTTATGTCTGATTGCTGTTACATGGYTTTGGCCCATTTACTCGATGCAGATTTCTTCTCTCCTACAGCCAGGGATTTCTATTTCTTCCTCTTCAATGTGAGGTTACTGATGCATTTGAGATGCCTGTTAACAGATGCCACTTCATGACAGTGTTGTCTGAACCTCAAAATTGGTGGTAAGTCCTGTTCCTTTCTCCTCAGGGACTTMGAGAAACCTCAGAAAACAGAGGTTGGACCTCCACTGTCCAGCTCCAGCAAACCTTGGCCCTGAGACCAGCAAGTGTGACAAGATGGAGATGAGTGCATTTAACTTGGATGGCACCTTTCCCACAGAGCCTGAACAACCTCCTGCCCAAGGCACTGCTCCCCACAGCCTCCCTGTCCAGCAGCACCCATCCCATGGGACAAGAGCCTCGGCATGACTGGACTCCTAGCCTCCAGATACACAGCTGCACTGGACTCCAACAGGGAACAAACATCTCCATGCCCTTTTGCTCATGTAGTAGCCACATCTGGAGTGTAGTACTCCCATCTGGAGTGCAGGTTATCACTGAAAGACCAATCAGTTTTCCACGTGCTTGCTTGCAGCAGGGGTTTCCCCTCCCCATCAGCTAATGTGGATTTCTGTGAAAACAGTCCATKGGGCTCAGTGTCACACCAGCAGAGCATCCCTCTGGACCCTCTGTTTGTGAATAGAATTGAGGAGGATCCCCCTCCTCTGTCCTCGGCATCACCTTTCTGGGATAGCTCCTCTCTGTGATTTATGCTACKCCTTCCTGCCAGGTGGAAAGGAAGGTGGATGTGCTGGGACATTACTCACGAAGAAAAATGACATTTATAATTAATGTAATGGGGATAAATTCCCAAACTGTCAAAACTTAGAAAAGTCCTGTTACACTTCCCTAGGTGGGTGAGAGGAATTTTAGCATCTAGGGAATATCCCAGTGAAAAGAAATGACAGTTTCTATTGTATTATATTTTAGAAAAAATTAGTTGCTCCTCCTGCCCCTCTCCAGGTGGTGGTCCTGTCCTCTGCTGATTACTCTGCCTGAGACTTAAATGCAGGCAGCTTTCACTTATTTTTCTTACAGCAGGGTAGGGCTTTATAGCGAATTTCAGTGACTACTGGAAGAAAAAATAAGTATTTTGCCTTGACAAGCTCACATTAAACACCCTGACAGGTGCAGTTTTAAAGATATGATTCGATGGGCAAGTACCAGAGATGAAATTCTACCCTGCTTGCCTTTAGAAATGCCTTACTTCAGACTCCTTGCTTGCATTGCTGCAGGACAATCTGTGCTTGTTTTCATCTGTGAATAAGCAACTGATATTTTCTAGCAGTCATACACTTGGCAAATATACATATATATATATGCCAAATGCACTCTTTTTTTTAATATCTTAAAACAGCTTTTCATCATATTCTCTAACACATTTTGTGTTAAACCTTTGTAACAGCTGATCCATTTTTCTTTGCTTAAAAAAGATTAACCAGCAACAATTCCAAAAACAGAAAAGTATAGCAAAGAAGACTTAGCATGTGGTTGAATACAGTCCCAGCCAGTGCTTTTAGGGTGGAGCAYAGACCACCATTCCAGGGATTCTAGGAAGCCTGAACAGTATAACAGCACGGTCTTTGCTCTTTCTTCCTAAGCACATGAAAAACACCAAGGTCTTGCCTGTCTCCCAGTACATAGGCTATGGCCAAATAATGTGTTGAACAGAAGCCAGGCTTCAGGGTAAGTAAGACTGCATTGTTGCCATCAGATCCAACTTGCTTTCATTGTGTTTGCTTTCATATTGTTTGGTTAGTGGCTGCAGAAGAGAAAGAAGTGAGAGAAATACAGCTCTTTTTGAGCTCTAGTGCAGATGGGCAAAGTCATTTGTTCTTCTCATTCCTTATTATATCAACCCCARTTCTCACACTGCAGTGAATTCAACCTCACCCAAGAGCCAGCAGTGTGTCCTTGTGCCCAAGAAGGCCAATGGTGTCCTGGGGTACCACAGGAAAAGCATTGCCAGCAGGTCAAGGAGGGTGATCTTGCCCCTCTCCTCAGCCCTGGTGAGGCCACATTTGGAGTGTTTTGTCCAGTTTTGGACTCCTTGGTAGAGGAGAGACATGGAGCTTCTGGAGCAGAWCCAGCAGGGTGCTGCAGAGCTCATCAAGGGACTGGATCTTCTCTCTTGTGAGGAAAGGCCAAGGRAGCTGGGCCCAATCAGACTTGAGAAGAAATGGCTGAGAGGGGACATCATCAATGTCTATTGATATCTAAAGGGAGGGTGCCAAGAAGATGAATCCAGGCTCTTCTTGGTGGTGCCAACCAATAGGACAAGAGGCAATGGGCAGAAGCTGATGCACAGGAAATTTTACCTGAATATGAGGAAAACTTCTTTACTGTATGGGCAACTGCACAGTGAATAAATTTTCAAGGAATGTTGTGGTTTCTCCCTCCTAGAGAAGTTCAAGAACCATCTGGACACAAYCCTTTGCCAGGTGCTGTAGGATGACCCGGCTTGAGCAGGGAGGTTGGACCAGATGACCCCCTGTGGTCTCTTCCAACCTGASCCATTCTGAGACATACTGTGGTTCATTCTGCAACTAGTCCCATTGATATCAATTAAGCTATTCTAGAGAAACATCGAATTTAAGGGGGCGGGGTGGGGAAGAAAAAGAACTGCAGGTCGTAGATGTTAATCTTGTTGTTTGAGTAGAAGGCACCCTGATATTTTATTAATAATCAATAAGGTGCAAGAAACCTATGCAAGAGAATAGTTTTTCAAGATTGGGAGAATGATGATGATTTGCAAGATTTTGTTCCTGTGGCAGGTGATTAAGGAAATAAACAGAAGATGTCCTCRAATAATCTTACAGGCTTAGTTATGTAATAGTACCGATTATTGAGGTTTTTTTTACAGAAAGAATTCAGGAATTCAGGTACAAAAACTACTAATTTTCTTCTTACATTTCCTTAAATTATTTTTTTCTATGAACCACAGATKTAATATTTGCAAACCCATACCCTTCCAAAAATGGACACTGGGGACATCCTTTAGAGAGGAAAATGGGTAATATTTCCAGAGAAGCTGTAAGCTATCATTGAAGCCACCCACAAGCTGTCAACATGTTGCCAGCAATTTTTTCTTCAAACTAATTAACACCTTAGTCAAGACATATTTGCTTTTATCTCTTGACTTACCTGACACTTTTTTTATGATTTAAATCGGAAGTTTGAAGAAATTCTGCAATGAAAAACTATATGTGCAGGATGATCATGTGGAACAGATGATCAAGATTCTCTCCAAGAAAGGCATTAATTTTTCCCACAACTGAATTTACTGAGGAAACAATGAMAGTCACATGAATCTGAATCTTGTTTAGTTTCTCTGTTTCAGTGCTGCCTTCTCACAACACTTTCAGAGGAAACTGTGCACCCCTAAAATGTTGCAGCTACTATTGTTTCATCAGAGAGAGTGTGAGGTGTGTTTTTATCTAAAAATAGCATAGTTACTGAAGGCTGTTTATTCTACTGTTGGTCCTCTTCTGACCAATATTATTCATAGAGGATTTATGACTACTACTTAGTATAATATCTCTGGGGTAAAGCATTGAAGGGTCCAAGGCCTAATGCCTTCCCCCTGGCTCTGGATGGATTTTCTTAAGAGAATCCACCAACTCCTCTTAGCTGCTTTTGATGCCAGAAGACTAAAATTTACAGAGGGARGGTTTGAAAATTCAGCTCTGATAGATGTACACATGTAACATCTTCCTGGGCCATCTCCTTTAGAGTAAACAAGAGAGCTGTCAGACCTAGATAATGTAGCAATTATGTTGTCTTGTAGTTCTCCAGTTTGAATAGCAGCAATGYAAGGGGGAAGGGAATAAGTTCCATCTATTTTTTTTCATTGAGCAAGCAGCAGTTGCTGCATTCTGCAATGGATAGAGAGAAGACAGTGAAAAGCAGATAAACCTCTCACCATGTCAGACAATTGCACATATCAACAAGTCTCAATAGTAAAATCAGAGCATAACCTGGATAAAGACATGACTATGAAGACCAGAAAGATGACTCYTCCTACATCTTGAATCTTCATATGGATGTTCAGTCAGTCCACTTCAGCTGTCCCCAGCCTGCGCTTCAGTGTGTGAAGTGGGAAAGCTGCAGYCATTCACCAGCCTGGGGAAAACAAAGTATATTTCCTCAAAAGAGTGCACTTCACAAGCTTCAGGAGGTACTTCTGAGGCTGTATTCCACACTTGCTTGACAGTGATATGGTCTCCAGCACTACGTCTATCAAACATTAATGAACTCAAATCTTTTGTAAGGCAGGGAAACCTTATCTCCCTTTTACAGTTGGAGAACTGAGCCACAGCAAGATGTGATTGATTTGCCTAGAGGAATTCTGTAGCCAAGCCAGAAACTGAACCCAGACCTTTCAAATTTCAGAGCACCAGTCTCAGAGTATACAGTTCCAGTCTGATATGCTGGCAGTTTTTGCAGTTGCAACAGAAGATTTCTGTAGAATTATTTATTTCCCTTTTTAACTGGATCCTGTCTGCATTAGAACAGTCTTTCACTAGGTCCGTAATGCTTCCTGATGTCTATATAAATGAAAAGGTTATAGCAGAGAAAAACATTTGGAATTTCACTCTTGCTTACAACTTTTGAGTCTTGTCATCATTGTAGGTCTAGTTTGGAGCCATTAGCCATTCATTATCATTGTCATTATTTCTAATATAATACCTAAATGTGAAGTTCTCTATTTGATAAAATCTCTGCATGTCTTTTTATGACTCCTGAAAGTAAAAATAGTTCCAATGCTGASATCATATGATGTGTTGAGCACAGAAAAACTTGGTAACTGAAGTAAACTTTGCTTTATAGGCTTTAAACATACAGCTTAAATAAATTCAAACCTTTTTTTACTTTTGCATGCTTAATTATACATTCCTTGTTTGTTTTTTTTTCCCTAAAAAACCTATGGTTTGATCTGGATACTCAGCCAAATAGCAAGTACAAAAAATATTGGTCATGCTCAGTCAGATATTTAAAGGGCTCCTTGTTAGGGGGAGGAATCAGACTCCTCAAAAGCTGCCAGTGTCACCTTYCTGTGAAACAGTCCTTCCACTTCACAACAGAGAGGTCCAAAGCATCACACCAAATAAAACAGATGCTCACAGTTGGTGTTTAATTATCCCCATGACAGCAGCAGGCTCTYTTTGTCTCAAAGAATTCCCTTCTTCATACTGTTATTGTCACCATATGTGAAAAAAAATCCAGGCTGGACAAACCACAGAGACAAGGTGTCATTGAAGGTTCTTGGAGATATTTGTGGACCTGGAAGAGTGAGAGAACACTCTTATTATTGCTTAGCATGGTAACTTTTAAATCAGAAAGGAAGGTGGTTACACTGATACTATCTAAAATGTAAGGATTCCTTTCATAAAAATCAATGTTCAGTGTGCTGACTAGATATCATCTATGATAACAGCAAAAYACCAAATTTTGATCTAAGTTTGTCATATAAGTAAAAGAAGTGTGTGGGCTATCAGGTGACTGTTACTGTGAAATCAGTCCACGGTAAACTGGAATATTTGAAAAAGAACAGTAAAATATGTAACAAAGGTCATAAAAATGTGCCACTTTTAATAGGAAATGTAATAAGATTTCACATTTACCTTTGATATTTGGGATGAAACAGTAAAGACATTCCTATAATTCCAATAGCACATACAAAACCCAAAGGCTATAATTCTAATTAATTCAATMACTCTGTCTGTGCTTACTGCTGCTTCTTTTCAGCTACCACTGCTAAGTTATGTGCATTTCAAATCAATATTTCATTTTCTGAACTGGTTGTCGGCACTAGGTATGTAATAGCTATTAGCAATATTGCTGAATATGAGACAGTTAACAAGGTAGCAGCCTTAGCAAAACAYATCTTGGTGGCAGAAAAAGGAAAAGAAACTTCAGCAAAGAATTGCTGTCAAATGTGTGATATTTCTAAATTTAATTTTATTTGGAAAATTAAAGGAAGAATGCTGTATAAAGTACTCAATGGATRCCATCTGAAGTTGTCTTAGTATCAATATTATCTTACAATCAGTGTCTCCTGTGATTAAAAGCTGTATAATCAGGCTACAAATCAAGAAAAGGATAAAAAAGTAAAATCAAAATGATCTAGAGATTCTGTCCTGCTCCTCTGCTTCTGCTATAGTTGATACTATTCAGAAAAAAGTAAAAAAMAAATCCTTCCTTCAAGGAGGAAGGACAGAAAGGAAATGAGCCTATTTTAGAAGAATGAATAAATAGGTAGACTCAGCAGAGTCATTAGTTTAGAATTGATATAAGTGGTGCAACCAGTTCCCTGAAGTCTCTAATGCCAAACATATACTGGGCTGACTACAATTAGTAGAGTTAGTKGTGTAAAGCAATATTCAAATTGCTCAAATTATATATAGCTATAGCCTATATACCATCTATATCCACCTAAGTTCAAAGATTCTTTTTATTGGTGTATATTTAAAACAGTTTCATAAGCCTTAAAACTGATTCTAATACTTGGTACATATATATGAGTATGATTCTCTTGAAGCTACAGCTCTTGGCTTAGTAAAAGTTTGGGTTCAAAAAGGAATTTTTATCATATCAACATTTTAATGAAAATCCAGTACACATAAGGGCAAATTTTAAACTGCTCATATTAATAYATTGTGCAGCTGCTATAGATGATAAGCTGACATATGTGCATCCTTAGCAGAGACAGTAGTCTAGGGTGAGGGGCACAATAATTATAGCTAGAATTTTAGAAAACCAAATGGCCCCTGACCTTGACTATYCAATCAACCACTCAAATTTTCCTTCGAGAATAGTTTGACCCTATTCCTAACAACACCATCCCTAATTATAAGGTTTCTCAGTTTAACTGGCTTTTCAGAATTTATAGATTTTGACTAAGAAAAATCTGCCCTAATTTTTGCAACATGTGCACTTTGAAGTATCCAACATGAAGAGATTTATATCACCTGGAAAGAAATTTCAGTCACATTTAACTGACATTGGATACAGTGAGCAATACAGGAACAAATGCTCAAGTTTTTCTCAACACATTGTTAAGAAGCACTGATGATCTGCTTTATTTATATATGGCATTTCTTTAATGTAYTTTTCATTCTCTTGATTCATTGGCAGGAACTTGGGCTGGAGTTATGACATTTTGCATGTATAAATGCTGGAAAAGTGATTTTTATAATGCTTCTTTCTGAATGTTTTTTTGTGTCCAAAGTATGGGACTATTCATTGTGTTTTCAACAGCAAGCTCATTGTGGATGTCATTCAAAATAACAAAACTGCATTCTTGTTTTACTGTCTAGTGGTTGTATCTCCAGTGTTTCGTCCCATAGACTGCATTACAAGATTATATTCTGCAAGGAAACCGATGGAATATGAATATCTCTTCTATGTGTGAGCATTGCATTTTCTAACAGAGGAATATTACTAACATGCAAAACATAACCAGTCAAAAGTTGAGAAAAATCAGGATTAAGGATGCATATTTAATATCGAGTTCTTTTTTTCTTGCAGCAAAGATTAATTACAGTGTCATACAATGTCCAACTCTTGTTTGCACTGCCATGCATAAGAGGAAAAGAGCAAAACCATTAATTTATAGAGTTAATGAAAGTTCAGAATAAATTTGTGAGTTAATTTAACCAGAAATTAAATTTAGTAATCCAAATCCTCACTGACATATTCTGATTTTAATACACAAAGGGCATATGTTATTTGTAAGTCATGACAAAATATGAATTTTATTCYCAAAATTTAGCATTTTTCAAGCTAATCAAGGCTGTGAAAGCACAGACATAAAGACAGTCAARTACAGCATTGGGTCTGGAAACCACCAGCTCCTGCATCACTTTTCTTTCTTCATATATGTAGAAGATGRAATTAGAAGGCCAAAGGGAGAAAGGAGGGAGAGCTGCATATTTTTTTATTTCATATCTTTGGTATTAGCTATCAAAATGCCCTGTCATGTTCTGATCTCTATAAATGCAGATTTACCATCTGGACATGCAGTGAAGGCTATGATAAATGGGTCTGGCCCTTATGCCTTTCTGAAATGTGAAGCAATCAGGATGGTCTAAGAAGTAAGTGGGCCCAAAAAATCACAAAATGCAAATTCACCRTTTTCTCACTCATAGCCTGGGTGAGAAGAAGAATTCTGAAGGCTGGGTTTGTGTTTGCTATTTATAGATATGAAAACATCATTAAAGGATATTTCTGCTGTGTTGTGGTCATGTCATGCTGAGTCTTTAAAACAAGTATTTGGCAAGGTATAAATCAAGTAATTAATTTAAACAAAAAAGTTATCTAAATGGAATCAAGCACAGAAATATGAGCCAAAACTCCTGGACTCTCTCYGATACCTGTTAGGCATGGGATGTGTTAGCTTTTCCTTGAATGAAAATCARTGCTCTGGCTTTTTTTGCATTGACATAAGGCTTGTTCTAAGAAGAAAGTCGAGCACATGAATGAGCACATGCAAAAGGGCAATTTGAAGTTATTATGGTTTTGCATGTTTCTACGTTTGTTGGTCTGGCCTTAGTAAACTGCTGTCACTTTCACCAAGTCAAAGCGTTTGACATTATTTTAAAGAGACTTCTAAATGCAAAAGGTTCTGGACACAAAACTTTAATTCCTGGTAAATTTCAAGCAAATATTTTACACAAATTGAAGAGTTCTGAAAAATCCTCTCTTCTCCCACATTTATGTTTTCTGAGCCATATAATTAGCTGCAAAACCAAATGATTGAGCACTCTGGGATAATTTCAGAATGTAGACTGAATTAATTYAAGAGATGACAATAAATAAAAGAAAAAAATGAGAGATGTTATTGTAAGTAGCAGAATAGCAGGAAAACACTGAAGAATAGGGAATGTTTTGCTGCAGAAGTTTTTCTGGTGTAAAGTATTAAACAAAAAATATTACATTACCCATTTGGAAACATCCAGGACCACAGGAAAAATGTGYCTGCAAAAAAGTCATTAATTACATGACAGTAACCATACCTTTATCATCAAGTACTTAAAACTGTCTAAATACATATGTCCTGTCTTCCCCAGACCCTGTTTTATTACAGATATATATTCAGATGGTACTGTTTCTCAACTTCTGTTCAGCATAGGGAAAGAAGGCTTTGAGGGGAATACTGTGGGCTCCCAGTACCTTAAGCAGGCTTATAAAAAGGAGGTCAAAGGACCTTTATGCAGGCAAATAATGACAGGAAAAGAGGCAATGGTTTCAAACTGAAAGAGGACAGGTTTAGTTTAGATRTCAGGAAGAAATTCTTGGCGGGTGGTGACACACTGGAAGAGGTTGCCCAGAGAAGCTGTAGATGCTCCACCCATGAAAGCATTCAAGACCTGGATGGGGCCCTGAGAAACCTAAACTAGTGACTGGCACCCCTTTCCATGGCAGAGGGGTTGGAAATAGATGATCTTTAAGGTCCTTCCAGCCCTAAACATTTTATGATTCTATTATTCTATGATTCTAGGATATTGTGAGTTTCAGCTGATGATCATAAACTATGGATTCCTGAACTCCGAAGTCATAGAATCTCTAAGGTTTAAAAGGGACCATCAAGCCAAACCAACAACATAACTACCATGTTCACCATCAAATCATGACCTCAAGTGCCACAGCCACACGTGTTCTGAATATTTCCAGGGATGGTGACTTCATCATTTCCCCGGCTAGTCTGTTCCAATGCTTTACAACCTTTTCTGTGAAAAAAAATTCCTGACATCCGGTCTAAACCTCTCCTAGTACAATTTGAGGCCACTTYCTCTYATCCTGTCACTTGTCACCTGGGAAAAGAGTCTGACACCCACCTGGCTACAGTCTCCTTCCAGGGAGTTGTTGGGAGCCATAAAGTCACCCCTGAGCCTCTTTTTCTTCAGGTTAAACAACCCCAGATTCCTCAGTCACTCCTCATCAGACCTGTGCTCCAGACCCTTCCCCAGCTCTGCTGCCCTTCTCTGGACACACTCCAGCACCACAATGTCCTTCTTGTAGTGAGAGGACAAAAACTGGACATGGGATTGGAGATGCAGTCTCATCAACTGTTCTAATTAACACAGTGAAAAGTAATTAATACTTTTAACTTTTACTTTTTAATTCACACTTAAATAAGTGTGCTGGTTCTGTCTTGACCCTACAGACACAGAAGAAGTGGTCTGAGTCTACCCTCTGCAGATGGWTTTGTATTTTAAACACAACCTGTGACATATGGTCAGAAGGTCAAGGAARGTTTATTGACAATTTTTTACTACATTTTCAACCTGACTGTTTTTTACCTTTAATTTTCTAAAGTTGGAACTGAGATTCACTGAAATTTATAGTTTCTCAATGCAGTTTGTATTACTATTATTATTAWTAATAATAATGAAAATAATAATAATGTATGCATATAGACATCTATATAAAATTCTAATATTTTAGAGTATCAGAGTTTGAAATCCTGCACTAGTCTGCCTCCAGCACACAGCCTATCACTCTCAGTCCTGCTGATCCTTGGGTCGCACAGCTCTCCCAGCTCAGCAGGGTGGCACACAGCAGCTCCTGCACCTCTGCTGCCTTCAACTGACCCACCTTCCCTGTTCTCACCAGTGCTTCCGTAAAGCACATTCCCAGCATTATCTGGGGATTTTTATGTCTCCTCAGCTTGGTTTCCTTTACTTTATTCCACATTTCTTTTCTTTCTTTTTTTTTTTTTCCTTTTCACAGACATAGAAACACCCTAACACTTCTCACCTTCTTGTTTGCCTCAGAGACCCAGTTGCTCCCTTGATCTCCCTTGCACCGTCTTTTCTCTTTCTCTAATTTCTCTATGTATGGATAAATTAAGAAACATACCAGGCTCCAAATGTGAAACAGGAGATAATCTGTGATAAAAAACTGTGATAATCTTTTGCAGACAAACAGGCTACATATGGGAAAAAAGGAAGCCAACTGACACATGTTTAGAAATCTGATACATATTTCCCTCATTAATTTATGGGTTAATTTTTCTCTCTGAGGGTCTTGCTCCAAGGACTATTTTACAGTGGTTATAGATTTTATGACAAGAACAGCTTGCCTTACCACAGGTTAACCCRTTCCTGCATCCTTGCACTGAATACCTTCTGGTCTTTACCTCATCACAGGGTATTTTTCACCCATTTTAATAACCCATATTAGCACAGATCCAGTTATTCTGTAGCTGTCATCCCACCTTCTTTCTCATACCTGTAAATTTTATCTAGTTGCTTTCCCTGGAGACTTTATTTTCCAGTTTCATTTCAGGTGCTTTCCAATACAGTCCATAAAATCTGCATGGATTCTTCYTCACCAAACCACAAAACCTGATCAGTTTCATCCATCTGGACCTGTCAGTTGTCTTAGTAATATCAGAAACACTKTTTCTTAAAATAATACTCTCTGTTGCTGCTCATGACACTATCTTCTGATTTTCATTCCCTTCTTCTCTCTCCAACTGTTTCTTTGGCACAGCCTTTAGAAATCCTCCTCTGTCTTGCCATCATTTTCATTGACAGTTTCTTTTTTTTTCTTTTTTTTCATGGCTTGTGCTTCTATAATTTAGTTTTGTAAGGTCCAACTACCAAAAAAAGAAAAAAAATAAATCAAAAACCAAGACCAAAGAACAAAGCAC
>QVAJ01000068.1:1496836-1516371 GCA_003546035.1 Mixornis gularis | reverse complement strand
TATCTCTGACATATGATCTTGGATTTTTATCTCTTATCTTAAACTTATCATTGCAAAAACAGRCCTCTGTGTTGGCCCCATCAAATTGTGTACTGAAAGAAGTTCTTGAATTTGCCAATGACCAAGATAAAATGACAGAAAAATTAGGACATGTGTCTATGAGAAGTAGGCCAGCAAGGCTTCCTTTTGGCAGAGTCGTTTAAATCACACAGTTTGGAAAAGCAAGTAATTTATATCTTGTTGCAACACATATTGATGACTGCCAGTAGAAGGGGGAGATGGAAAAATAATCAGCTGCATCCTGCACAGAGTGTTTTGAACTTCTGAGTGATCTCAAGCCATGTATTCCATTAGTAATCACAGCCATGGGGTGCTGTGAATTCAGACAGGGCAATTCAGGAGGTTGCTGTCCCATCTGTCCCCACCAAGTTCCTGCCAAGCACCCCTGCCATAACGATGGCAGAAAAAACGAAAATATATAAGCAGTTGCCATGTGTTTTTTAACCACAAGCAAGCCTGTAATCACAACAGGTTGAACTGCAGTGAGCAAGGCACACTAACACATCTGCTTCTGCCTTACTACCCAAAATATCCCTAACAGGTGGGGAGGAGGAAAGTCAGCTACTAGGGGAAAAGGATTGTTTTAAGTCACAGTAGCATTTTGCCTTCCTGAACTTGAGTCAGAATATCACCATTTCTTCCTTTCCCACTCTTCTCTGCTACCCTCAAGGAATCAGTGTATCTACCTGTGTCAGTGCTAGGACAAGCATATCGAAAGGGGAGCCTACACATACAGTTTTACAGAATTTTTTCACTGCCTGGTGTCAATCAAGGGGAGGAAAGGATCTGTACTCAAATACCTCACTTAGTGATACACAGCACTTTGAGTCTATTCCATGTTCTCTGACCCAAGACAACCCAGGAAAATTTTCAACGTGGTCAATGTACCAGGAGCAGGATGCTCTGCTGCCAGCCCTCATAACACCACAGAGACACCATTAGACTATTAGTACATAAACTAATTATTAAAGATGTATTTTTTACACAGCTTAAAAATGGCAATGACTTGTACACAGTGCTAATTAAATCCAGTTTCTTCATGTGTTCGCAGGCATTAGTGCTCATTGCTGAGGAATCCTTTATTTATCTACTAAAACAGTCCTCCTGTTCTTGGCACAGAGTAGCACCAGATGAAACGTTAATTTTTGCACGTTTAACTTTCAATGAAGGCAGTGTAAGGATGGAAATTAATTTCAGCAAGAACGGGCAGCAGAACAATAGGAAATGCACCTGCATAGCAATGTCCTTTACTCTTTTGACTAGTATGAATTCATAATTTTACGGAATAAAATCCATGGTTGAAGTCATTCCTGATAGGTTATGTGATAAAAGCTGATCTGCAAGCCCATAAAGAAGCACAGAGGCACAACTGTTAAAAAGTCCCTGGACTCTCTTGTTAAGCACTTTATTATGCAGCAAGTTCTTCCCTGCCCTCCTGACACAGTAGTTCAGCTTGGTAGAAATATCTTATGCTTCTTGAGTGTTGATGAGAGACACAGATTTCCCAGAGAAGGATGCAAGAGCCTGAGACAGACCAGTGAGGCCAGTAGAAGGAAAATAGGAGAGCCTTTCTTCAGATCCTGCATCTCCTACAAGAGACACGGGTTGATCCCTTGGAAGCCTTTGGGCTGGGACTTCCAAGAGAGTGTGAAGACTGATCACAAAGGCAGAGAATAGAAAAATCTCTGAGTGAAGCATGGCCATGTTTAGGTATGTGCTAACCTGGCTAGTGCTTCATTTAAGCCAGTGGAATAAACCAATAAGTCAACATGGGCAGTGAGGTGTCAAGAACAGTAAATGAAGGCAACTGATAAATGATGTGTTGGAAGAAGGAAGCCACTCCTGTGGAGAGCAAGGCCAGAAATGTGGCTGAAAAGGGGATCTTAAAGCTGGAGCTGGTTTTGAACAATATTTGCATTTGCTTTCTCCAAACATGTGTCATTTTGAGAAATTGAAGTGTGCTGTTTATTCTCAGCATTCCCCTTTGGTTCATTTTCATTGCATCACAAGGTAATAATTTGATATTGCAGAGCTCCTCAAACAGATCACACAATTCAAATTATGAATTTGAAAGCAGAAAGCTGACACTGAAATCTGTTTGCTGCACTTGCTGAAACTGAAAAAACTTTACAGAATTGTTTTAGTTTTCCAATTTTTTTTCTAGCTAGGGAAATGAAGTATTTAAGTGCCAATGCAAAGGAAAGCATTTTGAAGTTCAAGAGCTTTTTGATAAATGACAGAGGATATAAATGACTTAAAGCTATTGTTGTATTTCCCCTGCAGTCCAGTGCTGTTTGTACTAAAGAGATATTTGTCTCTAGGAATGCATAAAACCCACTGTGTTTGATTCCCAGCTTAATGATGCTTAAAAGACAACATTACAAAAAACCTGACCAACTGTGTTTGCATAACAAATGCTTGGCAGCCAATTTACTTGCAAATAATCTGATGTGTGATGCCTTTAAAATGTTGAAAGAAATTTCGTATATCTGGTAAAAGACAGAAACATAAAATACACGATTATTGTTAAAAGACACTGATGAATCAAATAATCCAACAGTCAAGTTGCCATGCTATGACTGCATTTCTTGTTGGGAGACACAAATCATGGCATGTGAGCTTTGACTTCTTTCAGGTATCAAACATTCTGTTTGTAACAATTATTTGTTAAGYTTCTCTATTACCAAAGTATAAAAGTTTTGACATATTACAACTCATTTTTTCCCATAAAGCATCCTGAATGGTCCTGTCATCTTTGCCGAGAACTGTTGAATAATAYCATGCTATTTCTGTGGGACAGGACTATTAAGCGATTTTCTTAGTACATGACAAAGATTTTGAATTGTGGATGGGTGTCTGCAGAATTTAACCTAAATGAGAATTATTAAAGAAAATTAATAATTTTAAAAAAAAAGAAAAGGCAAGTTGAGCAATTTACTCACACATATGAATGGCATTTTTATGCCTTTTTTAAATTTAGGAAGCAACATATGAATCATTAGTTTTTCTACATAACAAGAATTAATGTGTTACTTAAAGAAATAGCATTAATATTGTTTGCTGAGGTTTTGTTCAGAGAAGATTTTGTTGTTGTCTTGATGTTGTCTTTGTTGTTGTCTCTGTGCAAAAAGTTACATTTTTATGTCAAGATGAATTTTCTAGAGGGTTAGGGTTTCTAGAGGGTTTGTAAATTATCTTTTAATTCTTTCTTTGGGAAATGCCTTTCTGAGCTCTTTTTAAATGAAATGAAGACTAATGAAAATAAGGAATTATACTAAAATTATACTAAATTCAGTAGCCAAATTCTGAGGAATTACGTACATCATGTCATCATGTCATTCTTCTTTCCATTGACGTTAACAGTCAAACCTTCTGGATGACTTAGCATTTAAAAATTAAAAAAAAAAAGCAAAATCCCATAAATTAATGCAGAAGAAGCTTTATATCCCCCATACGGACAGTCAGACACCAGGTGAAAGACTGCCATTAAAATTTTCATAAGTATTGCACAGTCATGTATTATGTTGAGCAAGAACAAAACAAACTCCCTGAGGGAATGCATTATTACAAATGTTGAAGGGTATATGAAAGAGTTATGAAACTTTCTTCTTTCCTTTTATATTTGCATCAATAACTCAGATTAAGATGCCATGGGCTGATGCAGTCCCAGCAATATATCTAAATGCTGTCTTTATGCGTAATAACTTATTTCCGTATTTGGCAGAAACTCTCAGTAGTGTTCTTGCCTGCAGCTTCAGATTCAGTACAGTAGTGCCACGAGATCYAAGCTGCAGAATTTAAACTTCCATCTTTGTACAGAGGTCTTTAACAAGAGTTCAATGTCACAAGACGTTTTACAAGAGTAAAACGTCACAGTTCTGAATGTAACATGCATTCAAAAAAGGATATGCTAGATCATTCTCTAAACCAGCAGAGGTTAGTGCATCCTAGGAGCTGATCCAGTCCAACAAGTTCCCAGAATTGTTCTCACTTCTCAGAGTTATTACTGAGGCACACAAGTCTGACTAAATGATTTATGAAGAGTTGGAGGAGTCCTCTACTTAATGAAAATGAGGAATAGTGAAAGGTGATTACAAGAGTGAAGAAGGTCTCATACTTGAGAAATGTGTAAGAGGAGGAACAAATTTAAAAAGGTATAAGAATATTTTCCCCCTGCAGCTTCTAAGCCATGCCTAAGGCTTAGAAGAATGCCTAAGTCTTTCTAAAAATTTGATAGGAAGCACAAAAAGAGGGTGGCCAGTAAACCTTTGACTCATTTCACCTCTCCTTTACAGCCTTTTTAGCTACCCATTTTGCTCCCACTTATTTCTCTCAGCTGTCCTGTCACTGCTTTACAGAAAGCAAACTGAAAGGAGTCCAAGATGGGAAAATTAAACAGCATATATATTTCTGCAGAACTTTAAGGTAGCTCTGACTGCTGACCAAACAGGAATAGGAAAATAAAGCAAACTACTGTGTTTTATACTTTTCCTATAATCCTTTTGAAATAGAGAAATTATCTTTGAATTTCAAACAAAAAAATAAAAAAGATCGATTGCTCTCATACTCATTTTAAGAGGGCAAGGACATAAAAAAATATCCACATGGACTGAAGCCATAAAACTTTACAKAAACTTGCTGTCAAATGAAGAAAAATTGCCTTATTTGGCATAAGATAAACAAACTTCTAACAAAGAGAAAATTCACAGTAAAAATCTAGGAGACATTAAGAAATACCAATAGTTCTTTGAATATTCTTGCCTGGTTTTGTTCCACTTTTCCTCTGGCTTAAGTCTGCTTAATTTAAGAAACTGAAGAAAACCTTGTTTTCTTTTTATTATTAAGTTAAGGAAAACAGGTGATATTTTCCCTCCCCAGCTCCCTCACAAGCTTTCTGAAACTACTCATGTTCCTCTTACAGAAAAAATATCATCATCTGCAAAGAATGAGCCTCTTACAAGGCTACAGYCAAAAACACACTAGAAAATTTTGCTGACAGAGCAAGAATTAAGCATTTCTGACCTTCAGGCTGCCTGCCATAAGTCTAGCAACACTTTTGAGCATCAGATATGCCCATCAGAAATGTCATTTGTTCTGGGAGAGACAGTTCCATTAGTCCCTTAAATTGATACCAAATATTGCATTGACTGAAAAGTAATTTCATTTCATGCAAAGCATTAATTACTTTAGGTTTCATATTGTCCTTCAGGTTCTTGACAGAGTATTGTAATACTGCGGGATTAACTTTTGTTTCCTCCCAGTTGACTAGAACATGAATTTAAAGTACCTTCTAGATACATATAAGAGTGTTTTACTGCACTAGTACACATTCATAAGAGTAGCAGTTAATTAGATGTCTGAATGTCTTTTTGTTTCCCTTACTTGTTCTGCTTTAACCCTGTCCATCAGACTAGCACATTCTTTAAACAACTCTGCACTTCTAGAACCATGTATGCATTTTAACTTTTTCAAGCAATATAATATGGTGAGATAGCCTTAAAAGCTTTAATATCAAAATTTTTTCAATAAGGTCTAAATTTGCTTTTACCATTCTTGTTTTCTTTGGATTGATTTTATAACTAAAGAATTTAACACGCTAGTCACAAATAGAAATATATTATAAAATTATTTAGAATAGCACACATGGGTGATATTAATACAGTTTTATTTTATTTTACATATTTGGGTTTTGTCCACTTGATAGGTATGCCATACTATGTCTGCAAATTGAAGTGTCAGAATTACATTAAGGTTTGATTTTGCTTATAATGTCTTCCTTTTCTTCTTGGGTTATTTATCAGTAAGTGTCTCAATGCCTATCCCCTTCAAGGGTAATGTAGACATAGAAATGCTACAGCGGATTTTGAAACACAGAATCAWATTTAGGCTTTCATCAGACAAGAGTATGTTCCAGGTCAGGTCTRATCTAGATTTAAATMKTTTATTGTAAGCCACAACGAGAACACTTACC
Organism: Mixornis gularis; assembly: GCA_003546035.1. Taxonomy (NCBI): domain Eukaryota; kingdom Metazoa; phylum Chordata; class Aves; order Passeriformes; family Timaliidae; genus Mixornis; species Mixornis gularis. The sequence continues at coordinate 1,510,340 of QVAJ01000068.1, read as the reverse complement.
TTTAAAAACACCAGACTTTTACCTGAATATATTTTGAATAAACCACAGTTTAGATACAAGACAGGGAGAAATATTTCTATTTTTCTTTTTAAAGACTTTCCAAATTCCAAGTGGAAAGTCTGACTTTTCTTCAGGAAATATGATGAAAAATGTAGGGGAACAAAAGAAAAAGGAGTGTATGATTAAAAAAATAATAGAACTGCTTTGTCCCACTTCCCTCTGTCCCTGATACAGTTATTTCATAACATCTGCATCTACCCAATCATCATTCCACTTTGGCTCTACCTCACCAGTTCACTCTTGAGACCATTGGGGAAGACAAAACATCAAAACTTTTATGAAGGTTAGGAGGGACACCTGCCGCTGTGATTCAAAAACCACAGGTTCAGCAGAGTCATAGATGGAAACTACATCAGCCCTAGAGAACTTTTCCTGTTTTTCCCATTTTGGCTTTTAGACATCTCCTATTTTTTTTCTTCCAGGAACTTCTCATATATAGGGTATGCATCATATGTCTCTGACATAAGAAATGATTCGGGCTCATTCAGCTTACCACGTAATGGCTGAAGAGTGAACCTGTTCAGAGGAATGTTTGCAAAGACAGCTTACTGCTGGATAACAAATTCCAAATGTGACATATACCATGTTTTAAAGCAACCACAATGGTCCACAAATTCAGTGAAGTCACTGTGTAGTCAAAGAAAATCATATTCAAATTTGTCTTAACTATTTTTAAGAATATGACATGCCTTTTGGTTGCAGTTTCATGCTGAGAAATCCAGTAAACAACGTGGTGTCTTCCACCCAGCAAATGCGTTTCCACTTAGTTTAAAATTACGGATCAAAGTTCCAGCTTGAAAGGACACGTCTACTAGATAAGCTTCTCACATAACGAAATGGTGTTTCTTTGAATAAATGAATTTCTAAAAGTGTCAGTGGCATCTATCAGTCAGACAGGTTGGTTGGTTAAATATTCATAGGAACTCTGCAGTAATCCTTAAACTCCTTAAGCCTTTTGAATTTTCAGTAGGTCAGCTCTCCATTCAGATTTGCTGGCAGCACTGACTTCTTTATAAAAGGGGCTACATGAAATAGTAATAAATCATGCCATTGGTAAGTTCTCATTATTTATCTTAAACATTGCAAATTTTCACTTTTCCCTAAAACATGTAATGAATTAATTCTAAGTCTGGTAACCCTGCACACAGAATATTGGCCATATTCTGACTTCTACACTAATTCACAGAAGTAGTCTCAGATACATCTACTTCAGACTATAAAATAATAATAATTGAGGTTATTWTGAATAAATTTTCAATACACCAAAGAGTCTTGATGCTAGTAGAAAAATAACTTCCAAGATTTTAAAGAAAAATCTTTTTTATGAATATTATAACTCCCTAGACAGCCCCATGCCATCCTGCTGGAACCCAAATGATTCTATTAAAAATTAGCTATTTGAATAGGTGAACATAAGAATAAAAAATGCAAAGGCCAGAGTAGTTTATTTCTAAAAGTGGACCTGAAAGAYATTGATGATTAAGATAGACTTGCATTGGAAAACTCTGTCTTGTTAAACATGTTTAACAGTTTATATGAGGAAGTCTGGTTTTAATTTGCTCATAATGTCTTCATAATTTAGTTATAGGTTTGACTTTCTTGTGATGGAATCTGAATTTGTCTGAAAATTTTCAGCATGAAAAACCCCACACGGAAAATGACACCATGGCAAATGTTGTGTTCTGTGTTATATTAAAAATTAAAACATAACACTCTGATATTCGCTTTATTTACAATTTAAAGCAGCCTATTCAAACTTGTCAGAAGAGCTGTTTGACACTGCAGGTATGTGTGCTGTTTTTCCTCTTGTTCCAGTAGGTTTTTCAAATTAAGGAAAAGTACAGATCTCTAAGGACGTGGATTACTGTGCAATCAGGAGATGGGCCTCATGCCCCCACCTAAGATAGTTTCCCTAGACTTTCTAGCCATGACCAGTAATTAAACATTTTCTGCAAATGAATGTATGCCACAGAAGTGCAGAACAGAGGAGCAAAAACTGATTTCGATGATCCGACACTGTCCTTGAATTAACAGAAAGGAGTTACACCTGATCAAACTTTTGTATCACTTCCTTGGCCACGAAGAAGTCTCTCCCAGACACAGTTTCCATTCTGGAAGGACCTAAAGGAGGTTAATTGGCCAGCAGAAATAATCTGGGGTATATAAGACCCTAAGTGTTCTCAAAACACTTTTCTCCCCCCTTGTTAGACCCCAAGTTCACCCAGAGAGAGTTTTAACAGGGCTTAAGTACTTTGACACTACTGGGTGGAGCATAAGAGAAGACAACACATTTCTCAGGAGGTTGAATTGCAAACTTTTACTTGCAAACTTTAGAGAATAAAGTTCTTGGCAAATTTTAAATCAACATTTAATTAAAGTAAGGCAGGTGGGGCTTTTGGTGTGCCAGTGGCTTGGTAGCCACTGTGGAGCTGGACCAGAGGCTCTAGTGGGTAGGGAATAGAGCGCTGCAATGTCCTACCTTCACTGGACTTGCCCTGCCCCCCTCCTACCACACACTTAATTATTTTGAGCCAGCAATCATTTCTCTGGTCCCATACACTCCTGTAGGGAAGTGTTTTCTGTACAATAAAACTCAACAATTTTATACAGATTTCTAAAAGTGTGATCACATTTAAAGTGCTTTGTAGCAGTGGATGCTAAGCAATTCCATCTTTCCAAAACCACTATTTCAATTTCCTGTCTTTAGGCAATTTGACCAAGAGAACTTTCCCTTTTCCTTCCTCCAGCTTCAAGCACTTTCTCTGAGGAARACAGATTCCTGTCCTGCTGTTGAGACAAACTAGACTGTCACCTAAAATCCATGCAGCCATGATCCCAGTATTTTCCCCTCCTAAGARTCTTCTAAAACCTTTCTGCTTAATAATGACTTCATGCATAACAACACCACTGATATCAGTGTTGTGGTCTGGACATCCCTTATAAATTGTATATAAAYCTAAGAGACAAGTATGCAAGACATAGCCTTTGACATAAAACTCTAAAGAATTTCTAAGCATCCCTATATCTAGATAAGTGAATCTCCTTTGCTGTTCTGAAACCTTAGATAAAGATGACTTTCAAAGCAGAAACAATTTGCACATTGACCATGGAATAATAAAGAGCCTCATGAAACAAAAAAGAAAAAAAGCCACCTGAAAACACACCATACTTCACTTGCTTTTTTATCTCTTCTTTGAGAGAGTTTTGGCAGGCTGCAATTTGCTTTCTCCTCGTGTCCTGCAGGGGACAGCAGATTTGTAGCTCAACTGATTAGGCAGACAGAGATGCTTCTCTTGTTCCTCTCATTTTTCTCTGCCACCTCAAGTGAAGCAGGAGTCACTCTCAGCGGCAGTGCTKTCACTGCTGGCTGTGGCCCTAATGATAAATTCTTTTGCACAAGTCCCTAGTGTTTCTAACCCATCCCCAAAGGACCTAAGCCACACTTGTCTTAGTTTGCAGTATTTTGCAGAACCTGAAGCATTAATCCTGAAACCTATAGTATTTTTTTGTATTATAGTAATAATTTAAAAAACTAGAAATAACAGAAAACTCTTAATTCAGAATGAGAAAACAATAGTAGCCGTAACTTTCAGAAGACCCAATTTCTTTCTCCAGTTTCTGACAGTTAAAGTCACCATTGGGTTCTCCAGAATATAAGAGAGCACCTTTCAGAAAGCACATTATCATTTTCTGTAGCACTCAGCAACCATACCAGTGGGACATGAGGTTTATTTGAAAGAAAGACATGTAATGCAATTGCTTTCACATTGCTTTCTGTCTTTAAGATCTAACTTCCTCCTTCTGGCTCCTTGGACCAGACCATCGATCATTCTACATTCTGGAAAATATAAACAAACATCTTTCAAAAGCTACCCTTAGGGATGTATAAATGCCAATATGTCTCCAAATAACCTTCTGTAGTAAYAGTCAAACACTGTATTTGCTGTCAGATGCTCTTTTAGTTGTATTTGTTCATGATCCAACATGGCTGAAGTAAACACGAAAAATTTCATTTAAGCAGTATGCATCCTTTAAGTCTTGAAGGAATATTTCTCACAGCAGTTTCTGAGGTTCGTTAGTACCAATTCTTTTGCCTCCATGATGGTTGGAGGTGTCTGAGACAATATTTATAGGCAGTAATTCTATCCTTCATCAACTGAAAAAGTGGATAAACCTGTCCTCAGGCATTGTTCTATTAATCGATATTCTGCCAGTTCTCCTATTCAGCTATAACTTTTTTACCTCATCATCTCCTCTTGAGTCTGGTATTGCTTTTCCCTGCACAGCACTTCAGCTCTAGACCCATGAGTATTTGCAACAAGGATGGTCCTTTTACAGTTATCATCTGTGTTTGCAATGGAAATATATTTACAATATGTACACATACATACTATTATCTTCACAAGTTCTGCCTGGAAGGTAAGAGATCTACACACAATTGATCACTTGGAAATGTTTACACTAGAGTGATCTTTAAATATACTATCCAGGGCTTAAAAATAAAACAAACAAATCCCATTTACTGTACACTGCATCCTCTAATCTGGAGCCAGAAGAAGAGAAGGCAGAACTTTTAAAGACAGCCCTCAATGGTGTGATGAGGTAAATCATTCGCTGGAGATTGTGTTTCTCATCAATTACATAAATTACTAAGAATGCAAGTTAGTCCCCAAAACAGGGAAGTAATTACTTATTTACATTTTCTCACTCTCTTTTGTGAGTAGATGTACCTAAACAGTAGAATTTTTCTTCCATAAATATAGATGCTTGAGAATTGGATTTACTAATTACAGAAGCATAGAACAGTTTGAGTTGGAAGGGACCCTTAAACATCATCTAGTCCAGCACCTGCTGAAATCACCAGTAACATCTTCAGCTAGGAGAGAGACACGGCAACACATCTCAGGATAGGCCCCTGAGCAGGCTACAGGAATTGCCATGTAGAAATAATTATCCCTCTCCCGTGGCTACATGCAGGTTAATTGGARTCTAAATAAGGGCAGAATGAGGGTGGATGATGATGTCTTTGTTCATTTCCGTGTATTCAGAAATGCTTTGACTGTACAGAAGGAGAGTAGTGAGCACATTCCTGCCCACAGGGACTTGCACTCAAACTGCAGAATGGGATTCAATAATCATCTGTAAGAATACAATTAGCTGTGTCACTCACTCAAAACTGCACAGAAAAAAGCATTTGTGCAGAATCACAGAATGTTATTAATTGCCATTAAAAATATTCCAATAATCACTCAATCAAATGAGGGACTACACATATATAGAATTGTAGCTCATGAATTAAAAAAACCAAACCAAACCAAGCCAAAACAAAACAAAGAAGCTGTCTCTGTTTGGAAACTTTAGTCAAGAACTGTACTTTACATCTGTAAATTGCATTTCTGCTTTTTTTTAAAAAAAACCCTTTTTTAATTTTTCAATCATGTTTTTTTCTATAAGATTTGGAAATGGATTTGCTTTTTTGCAAGGATTTGCTTGTTTATCACCAACAAAAATGTGCTCTATGGTCTGTTTATCWGCATTTGCATATGCTTTTCCATCATCTTCAAGAAATACAAGTGATACCACAACCCAAATTCCCATTTCTGAYGCTCCACTAAAGAAAATCTCTAAAGGTCATGCAACAAACTAATCAGTCATTATGTGAAAACCATCCATGCAATGTGTAGCCCATCATCCACTAAATACTTATGTAATCATACTGCTTGCTTTGTTCTAACAACTCATTTTTGAGGTGCTAATGTTGGTGCTTAAAMTATTACTGAAAATAGTATAATAAGAGACACATATTTAAATGTGGCAATTTTATTTTGTCAGTAGGGTTTCTTTTCAATGTTTGTGTCTTGCCCCCAGAACTACCTCCAAATGCTCGTTTATGAAACAATTCTGTTAATCATCTACATAAATTTAACATTTTAAGAACAGACATGYCAAGACTGAAGATAGCAAATACAGCAGCAAAATAATTTCAATAGTCTAGCTTTTCAGGGCTTYCAAATAAGTCCTATCACAATCGTTTAAAGAAATAAAAAATAATTTTCAGAAGTTCAGATCCTTTAAAATACAGAAAATATAAATTTTASCACCATATTGTTTACCTGTGTACCACTATATCTTGTTGATTGAAAAGAATTAAATGACTGCTGTCTTTCCCTCTTTTTGGCAGTTAGGCTCTTAATAATGAAAAAAAATCCTATTTGCTACAGCAAAATTTCTCAATCATGAACCCTTTGAACACCTTTTGGATAGATTATTTCCCTAACTGGGGCTTAAAAACACAWTTAAGATAGCGTTCCAGAGAGAGCAAAGATTCAGACTATGAAATATTCCACATCTGGTTTTGAGGCTTTTTTTCCCCCAGTTTACSTGTTAGCTGTGATGAAGAAAATATGCAACCTACATTCAACTTTCTCATGCAAATTTTACGTGAACAAATTTGAATAACACAGAAATTGTTCAATCTTGTGAGATTTAGCGATGATCAATTACTCCCAGGAAGATAGTATCCTTTGAGAAAGTGTCACTGTTAGAACTGCATAGTAATACCGTTTTTAAAGGTAGGAAAAAAAATATTCAAGCTCCATTGGGGTCTACTTTAAATAGATTTAAGAATAAGAGCCAATTAAAAGTTATGAGTAAAGATAGGAAAACAGGTTTGAATTCATCCAATCCCTTTCTAGGCTTATTTTCTGTATTTCATGTAGGARTACAAAAATCTTAATTTAAAGTAAGTGGCAAGCACATGACTTAAATATTTTCCTTGGGGGAAAATGGCAATGTTTCTTGCTTTGCAAAGCACTTAGTGTGAGCCTGTGTTTCCACTTAAAAAAAAAATAAAATAAAATAAAATAAAAATCTGAATTTAAACACATTCTCAAAGTTAAGTACTTGCTTGAGTGCTTTTCTGAATTGAAGCCAAAATGAAGGATATAAAAAAACTAATATAGAGGATAAAAGAGGAAACAGAATGATTTGAAATCCATCTAGCATGTATTCCTGGAGATTTTGTGAAGCCTCAGTTTAATACCTATGTATTTCTGACACCAATATAGTAAAAATAAATCTGTGAAAGCACAAAATAAGTCTGTGAAAGCTCAGAAAATTAAAATTTAAGGCATAAAGCCAGCATGTGAACAATAGCTTACTTCATACCCCAGAAGGGGGTATGACTTAGCTGGGCTAGAAAAATCAGAATATAATGAGGAAAAAGTTGAACAGGAGTTTTCACAAAATGCATTAGAAAGAGAGATTATATACCAGTAATGTTATGATTAATGAAAGGGAGCATTTCTCTTTGTTTCATGGACCGAGTCATCTAATGAAGAAGCACGTCTGTGTGTTAGCGATGGCTGATTTAGAGACCTGTATCATTTCGTGTTAGTTTATGTAATCCTGGTTATGTGGCATAATTCATAATTTTAAATATTCTTTTTTTCCGATAGAACATGTGCTGTTATTTGAAATTAGGCCTGTCCAATCTGAAAAGTTTGAAGCAGATGGAAGCAGCATCCATCTTCACCTGATTTTTAATACCAGCTTGAACAGAAGAATTTTTTCTCTCAAAGGAATGCGCCACCCCAGTGCTGCCTCATCAGGCCAGACTCCACAGACAGCATAATTAAAGTTGTATAATTCCTTTCACTTCCATCCCCATTGGATTTCCTAATGCCTGATCTCACATGGCAGAATTTCMCAAATTCTATTTCTTCTGAAATATKGGAGCACATGTTAGAAAGGTACAACATCTGCTATGAGCCATGAAAGTTGGGGCAGGTTGTTTGACTTGGAAAGAGTACAAACACACTTCTTCAAAAGCTGAGTTCAGCTTGGAGTCTGAGGCTTAAGGTAGAATTTGGAAAGCYGGGTTGGATCTTTTAATGCTTCCTCAGAAATCAACACAGAGCATCTGTGTTTCTTGGTGTGTATCATAAAGTTAATTCTGTCAGTTATTTATTCTGCATTGCACTAGGAATTAAGAACATTCCAGTGCAGATGGCAATATTCAAGGTACAACCCCCACCCAAACATAGCACCTTCAAATGGTGGTAGATGTAATAGTGAGACCGAAAATCCAGAAGCAAAACAGTCAGTAGGTTGTGAAAATTAGTATATCAACAGGCAACAGAAAAGTCATGCTATTTCTTCTCTTTCTAGGAGAATAAGGAAACATTTTGGACTCACTGTTTTTCCAAGTCCAGATCCAGCAACTCTGGTTGTACCTCTGCTGTATTGCTGACTGTCACATGGCCTTAACCTTACCACAATCCTCCCTGAGTTAAGAAAAATTCTTTCTCATTTGAGCCAAAGAGATGTTATTTTTAATGCAGATGCAAACATTTTCTTCTAAAACTGTTAGTTATGCTTGCAGATTTTGGAGTGCTGCGTGAGGARCCCTTTGGAGGCACAGGGCACAGGGTACTGCCTGAGGCAGAGGCTCAGAGCCTGGCGTCCAGTGCCTTGGTGCACACAGAGATAGTCAACAGCATCTATGGCCACATTCTCCTGACAGATATATGGCTCAAAATACTCCATAAGTGGAAAAACTGCTACATCAAGGACAAAAAAACCACACTCTACAGCTGTACCTTTTTCCCACTCCCTGAGAGACACAGGGAAGKGTGGACCGCGTGAGTAAGCAAGCTACAGCTGAGACTGAGGCATCTCCTCRTCGGAAAAAACAAAAAAGAAAAAAACCACTGCTGGCCTAGGCAGCTCTCCCACAAACAGCAAACGCCCCCCCAACCCTGCCGAGGCCTGGCCAGGCCTGGCCCTGGGTGGCCCAAACCAAACTTCTAACTTACAAAGTAATGTTAACTCCTTGCCAACCCAAAAAAAAAGAAAAAAAAAAAAGCCAAATCACCTAAAACCTTTAATTTAAAAATGTGTACAACACTCTAATTTGTCAGCCAAACTGTCAATCCATWCTAAACCACCACAGGCCCTAAGCGTCTGCCATGGGCTAAAGGCACTGACACCAAATTAGTTTGTCTAATCTTGGTGAGTGACCTCTSTGCTCAAAATTCAGTGTTACAATCAATGCCAGTAGCAATGCCCAGCTGAGAAAAGCTCATTTTATTCCAGAAAACTACTGCTAAACATAACACAAAGCCCCAAGCATAAGGGCATAAGGGAGCACACCACACTTAGATTTCAATAGATATCTACCTGATATTAAGAGGGAGAAAAGGCAGCTTTGATTACAGCATAATTATGCCAATAATAAAAGACCACTCCATCCTGATAGCAATTTATAGTAGGTAACAATACTCCCTAGAGCAAATTTTGTCCTGTGTCTTCAAATTTACTGATACAGTACACTGTATTATAACAAGTTCATGCACATAAATTATCTCATTCAAGAGATTTATACGGAAGACTAACAGTTTATAATTATTTTAAACAACATAAGAAATACCTTCTTTGCCACATATTTTCACCAAAATATTTATAGAAATTTTTCTTGCCCTAAACATAATCTTTTATCCACATTGTCTGCAATCAAAACAGCTTTAAGGACAGGTCTCTCTGCAAATTAATTAGCTATCTCCTTGTGCAAGTCAGAGAAATTATCATGAAATAAATACAGTGCAGATCTCTTGATTTTCGGGAAATCTGAGTGAATTAATTTCAAGAATCTACTTGTGAGATAGAGTATGGRAGCTYGAAAAAACACTTTGAATAGTAATARAAAAAGACTTTTCTTGTGTTCCMTGAATATATGTCATACCTCCAAAATAGGACAGGTTGTGCATGCCAAAAGACCTCAGCTTTTTTGTAGCTTCTCATTCTGTAAAAGAATTTACRAGAGAAATGGAAGTTCTCTTTAGTTTTCTTCCCTGCTTTTTTGATTTATGCAAATTGCCTTCCATGGTCTTCCTTTGTTGCAAGAGAGAAGTGACCACTCTTGAGATCTACCCAGATATCATCTCTCCAGCCCTCCTCTTGGACAGTGTAGCCCTTCCTTCCCACCATTCTCCTGCAGGTAAAGCCATGAAACTTGAAGAATGAAGCAGGTGTCAGTGAGACAAAAAATCAAGAGGTTTTACAGACTCCAAAGCTGAAAGAAGCTTTGCTTTAACAGGATTGCTTTCCTATTGTAAAGAAGGAAAGGCGCTCTCTGGAAGGAGCTTGGGCCTCAAARAAAGGATCAAGTGAAAAGTTTCATGCTGCAGCCCCTGCTTTCTTATGAGTTTTGGTATCAGCATCTGTATATGAGTGAGTATTTTATATACCACCAATTTTWCTGACTGCATGTCTCAGACTGTGATATAAAAATATTTCAGTATGTACATATTCGTTATTTCTTTTCCTTACTGMCACTTTTCAGTTGATTTTGAAATAAAGAAAGCTGAGCAGAGCCAAGATCAACCTTAGCTCAACATACTAAGAAATGCAATATTTCTTTTCCTCACTCTATGTTACTGTAATCTAAGGATATAAAGTATAAACTTAAAGAATTTTCCTCAAAAAGAAAAAAAATGTAAATTGCCTCACAAAAACAATACCTTTCACAGGTCTCTCATGCTCTACCTGAGGAAAATGATAACAGAGTCATTGCAGCAAGTGTGCCAAGAGAGTAAAAATGACTCCACATGCCAAGTGCCTCTCCTTTAACTTGTGTTTCAGTTCTGTAGCTGAACCTGGTGTCCTGGTAACATCCCCAACACAGACCAGCTGTATCAAGAGTGGCAGCAGGGTCAAAAAAGAGAGGAGGAATTTTTAAATAAATAAACTCTAAATATTGCTCTTCTTTGGGAGTGATTGTAAAATTTCATGGACATCACAGGGAGAAGGTAGGTAGAGGAGCAACTTGTATTTGGAAATGAAAACACAATAGAGTTTACTAGGCCTTGTGGTGGAACGGGAGCCAAAAAGTAAGAACAGTTCCACTGAACTACTTGGAGAGTAAAAATACTGCTATGCTCTAATATTTTCCCATTTAATTGTTTCCTCAGTAAGAGCAAAAGAATAGTGTGGCAGGAAGATATTCTATTTGTCTGGTTATTAAAAATACTACCTAGTAACTGGCAGTTAGTCAGAAAAGRAGATATGACTATGGCAATGAGGGGCACTGCCACAGCAAAACAACTTCAGCATCATTTTGACATAAAAGAATAACAATCTTCCCTTAGTTATGAGATCAACAATTAGTCATCCCTTGGTATAATTGTTACAAAAGAAAACAATGTTTTTACTTCAACTTCAATTATTTCCACAATATATCATTTGATGAGACTGTCAAGCATTTCGTAGGGATTAAGATTTTGTAATAAATGCATCCAGACTAAAACAGATTTAAAGCATGGAGCTAAATAATTCAGCATACTTGATTTCCAGRTGACTTACATAAATTGATTTAAAAGAGTTTCAAAATGAAAAGATGTAAGAAAAAGTTAATTAAGCGAATTTTTATAGATATCGGACAATATCAGAATGGGATTACATCCTCATACACAACTGTGACTATGTGAATATACATTGTCCTACATGCAGTGAGCTGGAATWTTAATGGTTTTGGCCCCTGGACAAGAAGCAGAATGTATGAAATCGGGTGAAACAGATGTAGTAGAGGAAGAGRAAAAAAAGAATTTTGCAGTGCTTTTACTTTAAAATTATGTAAGTCTTTGCTGTTAGGCATCCTAAATTCATTATTTCCACCATATTCTAAAATTACTAATTGCTTACAGGTATACATCTAGAATATCTCAGAAGGTATGCTTGCATGATTCACAGAGATGGCCCAGGGAGTTCATGTGAGGTTTAAGGATGACCTGAAGTCAAAGAACTTTCTTTTCCTACACTCACTGCAACCATTAGCCTGGTGTGCTTTTCTGGTTCAGTCTAAACCTCTTTTTTTTYGATCCACTACCACTTGGGCTGCATATTAAATCTGCTATAAGTCTGACAGACCTCTGTAATGGGAATCACCTGTTTCACTTTTGACAAGAGTTTCTTTAGGCAGATTCTCCCTAAAGCACTCATGGACCACARCACCCCTAGACTGTCACCAAAGACTCAGTGCCTGGATGGCTGCCAGCCACTTCTGAAAGTAAAGGTGGCACCATTTGAGCTAGKGAAAGAATGGCTAGGCTTTCCTCCTCTTAAAATATTTTATATATTTAATAAATATGTAAATAGTGTAATATATGCTTTCAATCATTCTCTCTGTATGAAGTAAAAATTTACTTCAGCAGGGAATTTGAGAAGAAAGTGACAAACAACTCTGAGGATAAAATAGAAGCATACCTAAATTTATGTGCAAATATCTAACCAGGGTTTTACAGACAATTTATAATGTCTAATCAGAACTTGGTATATTAAAAGAAATAAAAACTTWAAATCCTGCCATTAATCCATTTAAATTAAACATTGAAGCCCTTCTGGGGCTTACAGAAATTAAAATCCTCACCTGAATTCATGTTACTGCAACAAGACTTGGGGGACTGATTTTCAAGGAAATGGAATTGGCCACTGTTGCTTTTAAATTTCAGCTCTGCTTGTCAAATCACAGATGAAAACCAGAAAGTAAACAAAAATATGCAGTAAGTACCTCTATCACAGGTTTTTTTATTTAGTCATTTTGTATTTTTTTAAGCTTCACTTCAAAACTATGGAAATATGCTTACAAGCTGAGATAACAGACTGAATTCCAGCAAGAAAAACAAGAGGTGAGTAATAACACACCACAAATGCATGAAGGTACTTCTCAGTTTAGCTCTTTCCTCCACTCACCATGTGACAGCATCAAAAATATTTTCACATGGTTATCTTTTAGATCATCACAATATGGATTGATCATAACAGCCTGAACGTCACCCAGTTGCACAGGTTTAGAGACAGTAAAGTCACTGTAGTACAATTACACTCTCCTGTCTTTGCTTCACAGACTAGAGAGACTTATTACACTTCTTTCCCACAGTAAATGGACATTACATTACACTGCCAGGCTGATTATCCAGTCTGGCCCCTGGGTTTCTTTTTCACACGAGGCCTCCTCTTCTTCCCTGACAGACTGGCCCTGAGCAAGGTGTGCAGGTGCTGTCTGGATACCTAGGGAGGAAAGTGCTGGGCAATTTCAGGAAAATTGTTTTGAAATCCATTGTCTGGAAACRTTTTCTCTAGAAACTGTAGAAGCTGAAAGTTTATCAGAAACAAACCCAAAATTAAAGTGAAGGTGGATGAACAGAATTCATTGTAATCTACTAACTGTGAGAGTATTTTGGCTATATTCACTCTATTTGTCAATCATCATGCCATCTGAATAAAAACAAGCCAATTATTCAACCTCCAAAGAAGGAAAACATGTTTGACAGTCCACATTGGCTTCAGAGGCCAGTATTACATGATATTTCCATTTATGGTATGATATTCAATTCATATCCATAAACTTCCTTAGCCTCTGAAGTATTGTAGTGGTTTGAAAACAAAC
>QVAJ01000068.1:1428776-1496240 GCA_003546035.1 Mixornis gularis | reverse complement strand
ATTTTGCCCTGCCAGGCAGCTGTTGGTTTAGACAACTTGCAGGTGCCAATAGCACAAGCTGCACATGGTCACCAGTAGCTGGCTGTGCTTCACACTGTGCTTGTTTCCATAACGTTGCAGTTTCACAGAAAGAAAGAATCTCAAATACTTATTTGCATGACTGTCTGCTCTTGGATGAAGTTTCTAGGTTAATTATTAATGATTTTAGGGAGGTATTAGTGCTATTCTAGGAAATAGAATGATAAGCTGATGATGAGTGTGAACTGAGAAAACTAATCCAGCTGATAACTCAGCCAAATGGCTTAGGGTTTTTACCTCCCCTTCCCTCTGTTTTGGAGCACAAGGTGTGGGTCTTTGACCCAGTCTAAAACACTAACATGCTGAGAAATGAACTGAATTTCCACTGTGGAAAAATTTATGATGGTATATCTCCCAAAGAATCCCCCCTTGACAATATCTCTCAGAGCTCTRCTAGAAAGGAGGCAGATAATGAAGGTCTTAGTTTAATTCCTGTACCTTCTACATGTCATAAAACTCCTGTGCAAAAAGACTTCTATACTCCTTATATCATTATAACCTGACATAATGAGTAGGAGARCTAATAGTTTTGGAAGTCACTGTAATTACGATGGAGATTTGGATTGYAGTGTCAGGAAGTCTTGAAGATTTCTGATTGTTAGGGAAATGGGGACAGCATTATGTAGAGATTTGCTTATCCTCTTACGTTATAAAGAGGCCCTGGACAAATTGTAACATTCAAAGAAGAAGCTAGGACAAGTGAATGAGAAAGGGGAAGGATAAAGAAARAATATTTTATCATTAGTGCTTTCTCTCCTGACTCCAGAATAAAGTTACTTCCAGATAAATAAAAATGAACACATTACAAGGTGAACAGTGAAGTTCACCTGTTACTGGGCAAAAGAGAGGCAACCAGTGCATGCATTGACAGCTGCTGACCCAGYCCTTCCCCAGGTAACATCCATCAGGAGACAAAGCACAGGACTTTACCTTGCTGCAGCATCCCACACTCCACAGACAGGCAYGACACTGTGACAGTGTGAAAGCCARGTGGCCACCAACGAGATGRTCAGCTTGGCCATCMCAGGTTACCAGCCCTCTGCTCAGCCAACACAAATGAATTACCAGGTCTTCCAGTTCAGTAGAATCTACCATAAGTTGGTGAGTGTTTGTGTAGCCTGAGCAAGGGAACTAAGGAAAAACCTGCAGCAGGAAAGAGGAACTAATGCCTTATAACAATAGGTCCTGCAGTATATCAAGTGCTCTCTATTTCTGAAAGAGATTGATGGCCCCCATTTAATCAGCTCTCTTGCGAACTGCAACTCTTTCGCTTTGCAGGAGATCTCATAAGCTGCCCTCCCCAAGTAAAATGTTCCTGTTGATATTTCTCTGAAATGCGTCAAAGAACAAACACACTAGAACTCATTTTTTACCAGGGTTTAGTGTGAAGTCCTCACTCTGTTTAACTATGGAAAACCAAAAGAAAACAGAAAGCAAAACCAAAAACAAATGAAACCCTTATAGGCATAAGTTTTTGCATACACCAGTATTAGGATAATTAATCATAAAATGTCAACAAAATCATTCACAAATTTTATACAGCAAAAGGTAATGCTTGTTTATTTGCATACATTACATACAGTAATACCAGCAGTAACTCCATTCTGCTTAGTAAAAATAAGCACCAGATTTTAAGTTTACAARGCCAAATAATGAGTCACTGATCATCACAGAGCTAGAAGTGAGATCAGTTGCTCTTTGCTGCCTGTTTGCTGCCATCAAAACACTAATTCATGCAACTCAAATGTTTACAAAYCCAGCAGCTGCACAATCAACCTTACAGAAGTTCTGAAAGCAATTTCTAAAGTTTTTGTTTATTTTCCAAAGAACTGCTTCATTGCAGCCCTCTCTCACAGAGAGTAATTTTCAGCCTTTAATGATTTCTAAGCATCAGGCAGACCTTTTGTGTCTGTAATTTGTCTCAATTACTGATCTGATCTCAAGCCTCACTAGGTCATCTCACCCTCTGTTTTCACTAATCAGCTAGAAGAAAGCAAAAAATAAACCAAGGGATTTAATATTCTTGTCTGCATGCCTATGAAAATAGCAACGCATATCAGTATCTCTGTTATCCTAGTGTCAACTATGAGACAACCAGATTTTCTCTATTTGCCAGCTTTACAGGGCCAGTTTAAGAGTGTGACTAGTTCCTAAATGTCCATGGTGGGACTCATCTAACCATAATGGTACTGAGTACATTATAAAATTGGGGCTATGAAGTTTTCAGGTGTACAGAAAGCAGGGCTCTTAAGCATGTACTTCCTGTAAATCTGAGAACTAAACAAAAGGATTCAGCTAACTGAAAAAAAAATCATAAAATCTCTTCTATTACTCAGGTATCTGAGAGAGAAGATGACARTACTGCTCTGAGTAATAGTGTCATCTGAAGTTCCTGTTCTGGGGAWTTGCTTTGCAGCAGTTCCAGGCTCTTCTGCTTGCCTGGACCTAATACAGTTACCATCCATTGCATTTTCTGCAAAATTTGGCAGTATTGTCTTTGTTGGGTCTTCCATGTGTGGAGATAAGTTAGTACCAAAGGGATGACAATTTAAGAAACAGCTGCAGGCAGATTTTTGCATGATGGTTTGAAACCACATTGTTTGCCTTTATTTCYGTTTCAGCAGGGCTTTGAATGCCAAGCAGAGGCCAGCAGCTGGCACGGGGCAGRTGACCAGAAGGTTTGATGAGCCAGTGCACACACACAGTCCTCAGCCACATATGCCAGCTAAAGATGCTAAAGCTCTTGACTGACCTCAGTTGGAAGACACTTCTCAGTCACATCTGCTGACCAGCTTCTCTGGGGCAATCTGTCCATAACCTGTTTTTGTCGGAATTACTCAAGTTGCTTTAAGCAGTCAAACTACTGCATGTCTGCAGGTGAAGTCATTTGAATTGGAGCAAACTGAAGCAAGCACACAAGAGTCACTACTGGCAGGTGAGGTAATAGAGAYTTCTGAATAGAAAACCTAAGGCAAWAACAAAAACAACAATATTGCCACARGTTTTAATCTATATAATYAGTTGTAAATAACCACAAATAATCACAAGTTGCCTTTAAAGTGTAAAGGGTGCAGGACACTGAAGCTCTGAGGTGACACCTTTGCATCAATGTGTCACAGAGATCAGTACTTTCAAACCAGCTAACCCTTTCCCAGCCACATTTTCAGTACCCATTAAATCAGAATTTCAGGGAATGGCGCAGCACTTTGATATCTGAATTTCCCCATGCTAGGGGAACTCACTCACACAGCACAGAAAGGGCAGGAATTGCGGCCTGAAAATACCTTAGCAAATCCAGGATGAAACTCCAGGCTGTACATCAGGCTTCTGGTTGCTTGCAGAAAAATGGTGAAGGACATCCCTGTGCATGGCAGGTGGCTGGACAATGCCTACAGTGATTGCGTTCAAGAGTAGTTTGGTTTTAAGTAACTGTAGCAGCCTCTGAAGAGTCAGTCTGTCATATCAAATTAACTACAGAGCTAGTATAGGCTTTGTGATGCTTGACAATGTTTGCTTTTTTTTATTCTACTTTAAAAAATAATAATCATAAAAACCCCCACACTGGCCCAGTTTCTCTTGTAACTCCTGCCTGTCTTGTCGTTCTGACAACATAAACCAGCTGTACTCTCTGATGGAGCACTGAGCAGCCAGAGCATACCAATGAATCTGATCCCAGGACCTGGTCTGCTCCCAGTAAGGTATTATTTTCTATTTGCCAAGACTAACTCAGCCATAAATACAGAGCATAATGGTTCTGCATGTGCTGTGGTACTTTTAATCTTTGATCACATCTGCATGAGGAAAACTATTCTCTTTTCTTCACAGTAATCATCRTACTCCATGTGTCTGAATTCCCCCATCTGCCACATAGTAATGTGATTACTGAAGACACATTTGAAGTTAATATAATGAGCAAAGACTAAAAAATGATAGCTGAAGCATTTTTCAGTTAGTGGAGTCAAGGATATCAAGGTTTCTATAGCCTGACTATATTTCTGAAGCACAAATATCTGGCAAACAGCTATATGCATTCTTTGTCTCTGTGCATTTATACATACATGCGTGTGTGTATATATAAAAATATATATAAATATTCTAATACACAAAATAAAATTAGCATTAATATTTTGTTTACCTGCAGTCTTCAGACCTTTTTCAATAATGACTGACAGCTACTATAACATAGCTCTAACAGAGTAWTCAACAAATGTTTTCTTCTGCCCAGAAAGCATCAGACTTGATTACACATGCTTCACTTGGTCACCATCCATTTTGGACACCTCYGACCTTCTCTCCTCCCTCTTTCCTACCATTTCAGTCACCATCCCACCTTGCCATCATCTGCTGCTTTTTCTTTCCACCTATATCTGGGTTTCACCTCTTCCTGGGGGCTCAGGACACCATACCACTTTTCCCAAAGCAGCAACCTTCTTCTAAGAGACAAGGTTTCAGCTGTGGTGGTGCTGGACACCTATTCCTGTTTGTTTCCATTAGCTCCCACCTGTCCCTCCATTTCCCACAGGAAGGAGACAGCTCTCTTTCCTGCAGGGTGACACTAGGGTTTCCAAAATGCTGTGGGAAGATGGCTGTTTAAAAGGGCTGTTAATATGTAATGGAATTAAGAACGTAACTCCTCAGAATGACTTTGAGAATCCTGCTGTGGGAYAGCCCTTCAACAGCAACACAGGGTTGTTTGACCTGAGTTCTGGGTCAGCCTTACAAGTGGCATGACCTCTTGCTCAACCCTCACTGTATAGATCTTGCTTAGTCATTTAAGGAAAGGTAAACTCACAAGCTGAAGAGATCCTGTAAAATACTTGAAACAAACTGCTTCGCCATTTTCTACTAGCAAAGCGAAAGCCAAGTAAATATTTAAACATCTTAAACTTACTGAAACAGAGAAGCAGACAGCCTGCTGGGAGAACCAGCAYGCTCCATTGTGGTTTTGCTGCCAGCCATACAAAGGCTTGTCCATGGAGCATCTGGATCYAGCCCCAGCTCTGCATAGAAAAGATATAAATTGTGAAGGAGCCCAAGCATAACTGAAAACAGCTAGATTTGCTTGCACTGTTTCCACATTAAATAAACTCTGCTTTTGAACCCAGGAGCYATGTTTGGGGACACTTACCATTTGAACATTACCAGATGGGAAGCAGCACAGAGACACTTTCTAGCATGCAAGAGGTCTTTCTTAGCTCAAGGGTCTCTTGATATTGAGGACATGCCTCCACAGAGTTTCTTATAAATTACTGCTCAGAACAATTATTTCTTTACCATTTCTTGCTTAGGATACCAGACCACATCAGTGCTCAGCCCCCATCTCTACTYTTCCTTGGCACACACAGAAAGGATGGGGTCATAGATTATTTTTCCCTACAGAAATATGATTCTTGAATCCTACCCAGATCTAGCACAGCGTGTCACTGACTCGAATTAACTGTCCATGGCAAACAGTGCCTGAGATGTGTGGCCATCTGGCCACTACAACGAGCAAGYGCAATTAGCTCCCTTTTTTTTCTCATTTATCCCCTCTGGAGACCATGAACATATTCATAGAGGAGGCAAGTGGCACTTCCTGCATTCCAAGAGTCTTTCTAGATGCTACCTCTGTTACACCTACACCAAATCTATAGAGGAAGGAATTATTTTCACAATTAATATTACTGTGAAGATCAAGAAGAAATAAAAGAATAAAATYAAAATATTAATTACATCAATTGCCAATAAAAAACTAAGAAAATATGTCTGATTTCTCTGAAGAATCCCRTTTCTTTACTTTAAAGCTGCTTGATGCACATTTCTCCCAATATCAGGCACATTTTTCAACAAAACAATGAATATTTGTTATTGCTGTCAACCTTAATCCAGTGATCTGGACTCAGAATCACAGACATTTGAAAAAACCTATTTTATTGTATTAAATCCATTCTGTRTCACTTAATAACACAAAATTCTTATAAGTTTCTTCCCTTTAATTATRTGTACCCAACACCTATCCCAATCACCTCATCAAGTTTCAATAATTTAACAAGTTTCACATCTCAATCTCTGTGCGTCTTAGGAAGATACACATCATACTTGGGTCTTTCGTGGTGTCTCTGCTACTAGAAAGAGCATAGCTGTGAATCTCAGTTTGCTCAAATGTGGCCAGATTTGGTATTTGTAAAGATGTCTTTGATCACCTTTCCTTCTAGGTMATCCTGTAAAAGATTGCTTGCAGATGCCAAGAAAGGCAATACAGAGCACAGTGAGTCTTCAAAAATCTTAAAGTATTTGCTTTCCTGAGACAGACAGGCTAGAAGTGACAGGTGGAGTGGGATTCTCATGAAGAAGATAAAATAAGGCCTATGCAAGAAGTTTAATGTTCATAGAACAGGCAAAAATCTTACATAAAGATTATGATTACCCCAATTACTTGCAATTCAACAGGGAGTGTTGCAGTACTGTTTCTGCTCATAGAGATTGAATCCCAAGCCATATAAATTAATGAACACACTTCTCCAGATTAAGACCAGACAGTCCTTACTTGTGGGTGTTTTAGACTGTTCTCCAGTTAAAACCCTTTTACATCCAGCATTCAATAATGAGATTTAGTGATGGACTATATCTCAGTCATTATTTTGATAAAGACAAATTAATAAACCTCTTATTGAGCCATTCAACACAGCTCTTGTGTGGTCTTGCAYTAGGAAGAGGAGATTGTTATAGTGGTATCTTGATCTGTTGGATAATATTTCCAGAAAAAAAGATGTTTAGACAAGTTCACTTTTAAAATGTTACAGATAAATCCAAAATTTCAAATGTCTATGAAGAAAATACAATCCAGAAAAGGGGAAACAGTTCTTCACAGCCTTTCACCAAAGGTGAAATGAGGTAGRGCAGCCTTTGTGTAAATGCTATTCMATGAAAAAAACTATACCTACAAAACCTATTTGTATTATTTTTGATGTTTTTTGTGACCTTTCTTTTGTCATTAAACACTGCAAAAAAACATCCTTTAATAGAGACAGCCCAAGTATGAGTTGGTATATAGCTGACTGCCTTCTGAGATARCTGCTTCCCTGACCTCCTGACACCAGTGCAAATTTTCAACATGCATCTGTCAAAAAAAAAAAAAAAAAAAAAAAAAATCCAGACACAATACAATCTTCAAGAAATCCACTATCCACTGACATCTATTTAATCTGAAGTTATTTTGCCCATGNAAGTATGAGTTGGTATATAGCTGACTGCCTTCTGAGATAACTGCTTCCCTGACCTCCTGACACCAGTGCAAATTTTCAACATGCATCTGTCAAAATAAAAAAAAAAAAAAAAAAAAATCCAGACACAATACAATCTTCAAGAAATCCACTATCCACTGACATCTATTTAATCTGAAGTTATTTTGCCCATGATGTGTTTTCATAGACATGCGTACAAAATAAATTTTGCCATATTGCCCTAAGACTAAAGTAAATCTGGGCTGTTCTTACTCATTTATATGATTAGCCATTGGCATTCAGTGAAATTTAGTTTTTTAACCTGTCTGAAAAATGAGGAAGCATTTTCTTATCATACCTATCTGTGTGAACACAGGCCCTGAATGCACTGCATTTATTCCAAACTATATTCTATTACATACCTTCTAAGTTTTTTCAAAATCTGGCTTGAATTTCTGACAAAAAAACCACAATTGTGAAAGTTAAAAAAAAAAGAAAACAAAATAAACATTCTTTCTTTTTTTTGCAGTATCTTTCAATGTTTTTGGCAGGATAAGGATAGTAGAATTAGGGTCACTTCACTTTTTTGCAGCTTGTTTCTGGCATGCTTGTTTTAACACTTTGTAATGGCCTTTTCAGCAGATAGACAACAGTTCTGACATTAGCAGAAAAAAACAGTAGAAGGATCAACTAAAATTGGAACATAATCTGTCTTCATTGTCTTGTAAAGTAACCATTTTTTTTCTCATTCTGTCGCTATTTTCTCTTCCAGTGTTTAGAAAACCTTTATCTGTCTAGCTTTTTAAAAATGCTTTTTTTAAATGAGTAAGGCTAAAGTGAATTTTTCCTACGAAACATCCTTTTAGTAAAATGGTTCAAAACTGTAGAAATGTGAATAATGTTGTAATGGTAYATTCTCTGGGAATTAGTTATTGTCGAGTGCTAACATTTGTGCAGTTTCCACAGTTAATAGAATTTAGTGCATTGGGCTGTCTCTGTACATGACTATCACAAAAAAATTATTAAGCAAAAGGAAACGAAAGCAACTTCTAATACAARGGCTGCCTTCTAGTTTAAATGTTCTCCTTTGATGTAATTTTGTTTTTCACTTGCTTTGCCCACTATTGTATCAAAGTAAATAACACAATTTCATTCTGAAGCTCAGAAGCTCATAGAGGCCRGACTCTTTACCCAAATAAAAGGTTCTGGCTGAACAGCTCATCCATTAAAGAAATGCCATGAAGCCTTTTGTTTGCTGTAGATTTTAACAATATCATTGTACAAATCTTGTTGGCTTAAAGGCAATTATTTGATAGGCTACTCTTGGCCAGTCCAAATGGTACTATAACTTATATGTAGCCTAGTTTTTATACTAGGATATAAATTYTGTAAAGGCTTGCAAGTGCAGCCCAGCTCACAAAAAGAGGAAGGTAAAACTTTACAGCATAGAGTATGACAAGCTACCATGGGCAAAAACCTGTAAAAAACTGATTTGAATCCTTGAATATCTAAGATCCAATCATGAAAAAAATGTAAGGGCATTTTCAGTACCTCATATTTTTAAATTCAGTTATCTTATTTTCATTTTAGTTTTAAAATTGAGTTGRAATCAAATATTTAAACTTTCAATATTGATAATTATAAACCAAATAATTAAGATGAAGCTTGGAGAAGGTCCATATAGGTTGAATATTTGGCTAAGTCTACTTGATGGTAATCTCTCTGAATCTATGGAAATTTTCTGAATCTATGAAATATTTTTTCAATGTGAAATTAATCCAGGTCTGCCTTATGGCATATTTTAACTAAATAAGACAGCATCAAGWCTATTCTGAAGCTTTCCAAATAGTAAATGGCTGAATATATAGCTCATGAAAATAGTGCTTGGCAGAGATTTATGGTGTCTAATCTTTTTTATAGTCTTTTTTTTTACAGTGAACCTATCATAAAAAAAAATTACTTCAGCCTGTATCCAAAATTCATCTTCTGGTTACAGCATTTTTTATATTCACAGAAGGAAAAAAGAAACTAATTATCCCCAATAAATAATAGTTATTGCATTTGAAGTTCATATTTTCCAAAACAGGACTATTCCTTCTGCTCCTTTTGGGCAGTCCTTTCTAAGTCAATCATAGAAATCATTTTCCTGGTGAACAGTGGAGTGGGTTGCACATGTCTTACAGTGGAGAATTTGGGGGTTTAAGGGCCACATATTATAACAAAGTGCTCCCAATTAATTTTGCTCATATGTATGAAGAAACAGGGAGATTTACAGATCATGATGCATCTGGTGAATTTACACTGAAAAAAACCTAGCAGAATGTTCCCTTAAAGCAATCTCTGAGCTGCAGATATAGAGGTAGARCTCAGTAATTACATTTAATTCAGACTGGTTTATGAGTCAATTACTCACAAATCCAGCAATGAGAAATTGAGGAGATGCGAAAGAAAATAATTCCACAAATCTGTGGGTTTTTTTCTCTGATTATGGAATATAGGGGATCAAAGTACTAAATTGATATAAATTATCATAATTTCATTGAAATTAATGGTCTTATGCTCATTGCATCATTTSAGACTGAAGAAGCTGTCAATGCATTGGAAGCAGCTAAGTTTGCAGAAAAAGCATCATTTTATTAATATGTYTTCAACACATAAATCAGAACACTCCTTGGTTATATGGAACAYGAATCAGGTTACTGAAACATACAGTGGTGTTACAGAGAACAATTTAAACAAGGTTAATTTTTTTGACAGTTTAAACATAATTGTTCCAGTTTATAGAGGCAAGAAAATGTTTGCCGTAATCTCAGTTCCTGTGGTGCCTGTGATTCTGCTAATACTCAGCACTCATTGGGATGGCTCTGCTTGTTTCAACATTTAGGGAGTGTTTAGTGGAGTTCATTTCTGTTGCACTATGTAGTTACACAGAATATATTGAACTGCATTTCGTATAGTCTCCTAACAAGGCATGTGCACRGTTTAGCAGTGATTGTAGCCAACAGCAGTCTGATACACAAGAGGTGAGTTCTTAATTCMGATGCTGGCTCAGATTTTTCATTTCTGAAATTACTTTGTCCTCTCAGGGTTGCCCCAAAGRAGAGATCTGAGGGAAGTCCTGCATACTGCAGGCAACATTCATTACCAGTCTAATTGTTGATACTGAAAACTTGACTTTTTGCCCTTCTGTGCCTAAAGAAATGYTCATTTAGCCCTATTGTTTAGCTAGCAGTAGCTTCTCCAGAGGAATACAGTCTCCTTTACCTTGTACAACAGTGAGAAGTATAAATAAAAACATATTTCAACAGACATTTTACTCTCCCTTTAGTTATGTGCACTACAGCTCAGACTACATGCCAACCCAGCATCAACCAAATTTCAGATTTCCAGTCCAGGAGAACTGTATTTCAGCACTTGCTCTTTGCATAGACAGGATCTAGAATATCAAATGTTTGCACTAAATAAAAAAAATTAATACTTTTGTTTTAAATATGCTGAAAATTTTCATTTCAAAAGTGCTGAGCAAAAGAAAGCTTCCAATTCAGTCTAGGGCAGATGCACAGGATTTCATTTTAAGTATGTTAAATTGCAATGGWTTTTAGGAGATGAAGTGCAAGCTACCTCATCAAATTCCCTCTCCATTTTTATGGTAATCTCAGAGCATATAGCACAACATTGTTCAGGGGGGAATTCTTCATTATGTTGTGAGCTGTATAGAGCCCTGAGCAGTTCAGCTCACAGGGAAGAATGCACTCCCAAACAACACCCTGGGAATTGCTAGGAAGTACCACTTAATTTAAGCATTTCCAATTAGCTAGCTAACCAATTCAAAGTTTTTTGGAAGTTCAAAGTTTTCAAAATTTTTGGAACTGGGCTGAAAAAAAACAGGCCTTTTTATTTTCTCAGTGTAAAGGCCTAGACTTTAGCAAAAGAGCAGTTTGACTTTTTGTCTTTATTTTTAAGAGACAGAGTAACAATCTTTACTTTCCTCCTACCTGTATTTGGACATTCAACTTTATTGTGGGGAGTAGAACRCTGCTATACATTTAAAGAATAGCATATTTCAAAATTGCCCTTTATTTTTCCCATTTGACATCTTAAAAAGTGCAATGAAAAAGCAATGTAAGCCAGGCATTCAACTTCATACAGAAGTGTTTGTACAAACAACCTGCTAGAAAAATTTGGCCTCTGTGATAAGGAGCTCATTCACTTCCATTAACCATATTTTTAGAGTACAATTCTATTTTTTGCACCAGTTTAATGACTATTGTTATTTTGCCTCTGAACACACCAGTCATTCCTGTGTTGTAAGAAATAACAAAAGAAGGTTTAAATCTGAGGGCACCTACTCCAGTCAGCAAGAGGTCTAGAAAACAACACTCAGCCCCCAAACTCCAAGCTGCACTTGAAAGCTTTGACTGTTCTAGGTAGGGTTGGGTTTTTTTTTTACTAGATAAAAATCATCTGTGTTTGTGAGTTTTTTGTTGTTGTTGCTGTGTTTTAATTTCTCCTGTATTGTTTGCTACCATCTTTGGTGCATGTGTCTGTTCTACCTCACCTCTGTTTAGATACGGACAACTTGGTGTCATGTTTGTTCATCATCATAACATGTTGCCGTTGTGGTTTCTGAATCTCCTTTTTCAGGTTCAGCAAATCCTTCCCACTTGGGAAAACTGAAATTGCAGGAAGTTTCTAACACTTCCCATGGAACATTATTGAGCTTAAAGAGGGTAAGGTGTTTTCCACTCCATTTTGACAGGCAGAAATACTGTAGATACTTTCATTGGTAAATGCATTTAAATTAATATGAAGCATCCAGCTCTATCTCAAGAAATATTCACAGTCTGTAATAAACAATTACATGCCCCTGAATTCACCTTACAAGGTCATTCACCTTCACAGGTCATTCACCTTACAAATTTAGCTTTCTGTGAGAATGAAAAATTAGGACTACGTGCCAGTTTTCAGAATGAGTCAGAAGGAAAGTAGATATCTCAAAGCACCTTATGCAACTTAATAAAACATTAACTAAAAACTTGAATTTCTAGACCAGACTTGTCTTTTCACAATACTGGTCTTCTTCTAGATCTAGCTTTAGCAGATGAAATTTGGAAGGAGAATKTCACTGTTTGTTCCCACCCTAGAACACACATTGTAAGATGCATAGTAATACCAACATCCTTTAAAACTTAATCCTCACCTGTTAACAACAGAACTACATTCATGGCCCCCATCTTTTAACTTCCTCTGGTACAAATTCTTACTCCCTRGCATTTCCTGCCTACAGTAATACAAATATATTACTTTAAAGAACTTGTTTATTGAACAAATGCTATTTTTTATGAAATTGCTAAAAGTACTCCTACATTTTAACTATTTCTAGATTATATCTACATGCACTGCCAGGTAGTTAAGAGAGTTACAACAGTTAATTTTTATACTGAACAAAAATAACTTTTCYGTTTCACTTTTCAATTTCTTACATTTGAGACAAGATAATAACAGAAGTTTTCTCCAAATCCCTCACACTTCTGAAAATAAACAATTTTGGGTGACATTTCAAATTACAAAAGAAGTTACAAAATTGATGAACATTCTTGCAGTTATTGCCAGCTTTTCTGATAGAAAAATACGTGAGAGAATTTTTGCACAGTTTCAGTATTTTTGTCTCTATTTAGATTGCAGTGGGTGTAGAATAATAATAAATCAAAGTGATAAAAAGACAAAAGTAGGGCACAGCAATAAAATGAGGACAACACAAAAAGTACATGGCAATTTTTAAAATGACCCTGAATTAAAATTTGGGTTTCTATTACTCTATTGAAAAAATCTGCATATGTTTCATTAACAGTAAAATGCAATCTGATTTTAATTATAAAAGAATATTGAGTCATACCTATACCATTGATCTACTGACTGGGTTGTATTCCACAGCTACTGCCTTTAGACACACCCAGTCAAGTTATCAGTACTAATATATGTGTACTATCATTTCCCCGAGGTGTTATCACAATGGTRAATTAATACAATTCTGTTACCATTATGGTAAATTAATGTATTTATGAAGATAATGCTGTAAATTCCACAAGAGAAGATACATTCCTATATTGAATGTCTTCTCGATCTCCTGAATRTCTTTGAGAGTAAGGCAGCAGCAGATATGCTTTTCTGTATGATTAGCTTCTCAATTATTTCRAAAAGCTAAATAAAACCACCTCTATTGGCTCTGGGCTCCAAATATACAGTCCTGAGCATCAGGGAAGCTTGCTTTGRTTTAAATCATCCTGTATCTTACTTTAGGTTCTGTCCAATATAAAACCGGCAGATCAGAGTCCATTAGTAGATAGGGAAAATTACAATACTATAAAATATATTGGGGCAAAACACAGTAGGAGGAGTTGGGATGGTCATAGGGTGGAATTGTTATGCTGTAAAGGGCATGGGTGTAACACAAAGCAGCATGTGAAGGAGACCATGCAAACTGCAGGTTCCTCCTTACTGTGAATAATCACCACAATTTCCACCTTCCAGCAATGAAGRGACAGACAGAGCCAAGGGCTCCCACCTTCTCCAAGCACCTACAGCCTTATCCCTAGCCCTGCCTCAGACACACCTTCCTGTCAAAGAGCTCCAAACAAAGGGCTTCAAAAGCCACTTCAGACACTTGTCCCTATCCCCTCTCTGATCCCTTCCTTTAGGTTTATTTTGAACATGGTCTTCAGCATATATTTGATAATGTACAGAACACTGAATTTGTTACTAAAAAGCTTATTCTACTTCCCTCTGTCTGTAACAATTCTGAAAAACTGGGTGCCCATCTGCTTGTAAGAATGGCTCAAAAATTTCAGAAGATGTATCAAGTGCTCCTTATATACCTTACTGCCTATTGTTGTCACACAGATAGTACCTTTAGTGAGATGGCCAAAAAGTACTTCCTGAAAGGAGGAAGAATTCTATAGTCATGGTTAAAAGGAGAGCAGTTTCAATTTCCTTCCTGTGTGTTTTGTTCTGGTATGTCAGCAAGGTAAAAATTTACAGTGTACAACTGCAACACAATAGTATACAGGAACTTTCCTTCAGTAAAAGCACTAGAATATGAAGCCCAGAATGAAAGCAGGAACTAATATGGGGTTAAAGTKTGTTCACAAGTAAGATATGACATCAAAACCTCAGTTAGCCTCAGGAAAATGCAATTGATGAAAATTACAGTGAAAGCCCCATAGAATTATTACAACTCTCTATGTAGTCATAAATAAAAGCTCATGAAGCAGAGATAATTATATAAACAAACACTATTATTAGCACATAGGATTACACAGTATCACAGACTGCCAGAATTAAAAAGTACTTTCTTTGGCCCAGGGGTGTGCAGTCAAACTTCGTGGACCATATGGAGTTTTGGATTTGCTGCCTACATGGATGCAAATAGTCAGAACACTCCATTACATCAAGACACCTATCTTGTTATCAGCCCTGGTTGGGATTCCTGTGTACCCATCTTAAACTAGATTACTATGCAAACAAATAGGCTACCACAAAAAGCAGGGAGTCTGGCATATACTGGAAGCAGACATCATGAGTGTTAAGAAAATGACAGAAACTACTTAGCTGCTAATCAAACATATTCACTAAATAATAGACTTGTCCATCTGCTGCAAAGCCCATTAACAGAGGAAATTAATGGCTAGAAAAACTGAAAGTATTCAGTCTAAAGCACTAAAGGGGAAAAATCTATAATCTTTGTTGCAGGCAAATGTTGTCCATTCTGATTTTGAAACTCCTGAAACAGTCACTTTTATGTAATCAAAAAAAAAAACCCAACAACCAAACCAAAACCCAAAAAATCCCCCAAAAAACCCCCCAACCCCCCCAAAACAACAAAAAACCAAGCCAAAACAAAAAAACCCAAAACAACAACCAAAAAAACAAAAAAAAAAAAAAAAAAAACCAGAAAAAACAAGGAAGTTGAATGTAGTGCATTGTTCATGTCATGTTGTCTATTATAAAGTAAAAGCCATACCAAAATTGCAATGCGTCCTTTTTTGCCTCACTTGTTTGCCTTTATACCCTCTAACTACTTCACACCAAGTAGGAAACGGATATCTTTGTCTGCAGACATTACAAGATACCTTTACATATATTATCTTTTAAGCCATTCCACTGAGWTTTTTCATGTGCTGAATTATTATCTAAAGAGCCCTGGGAGAACTTTGCAGCAGCAGGTATTAAGCAGATGCAGACTGGCAGATCTCTGCACCATGATTMATCTCAGCTGAACCTCTCTTCATGTATGCGTAAAATAGACTCAAAAATCTGAAAAGACATATTGAATGCTTTCTTAAAATGTGACTCCACTTTTGATCCCATTGAAGTAGAAGCTTATCTGATCCTTCTGAATCTGCATAACAAGTTTCCTCATTAAGCTTCCAGCTCTGAAAACATCATCAGTGTTATCATTAGGAGCACAGTCTTTCTCACAGTACTTAGGAACTTGCTTTGCTAAAATCAGGAAGGGAGGTACCATGAAAATGAAAAATAACACAAAATAGGGAAAGTGACTCACAATATATTGAGTTCTTAAAAGGTCTTAGATGAAATGATAATAATAATAACCTTCACTTTCCAATAACAGAACCAAACCTTTTCTTTAACCTCAGACTGAATTTATTTCATGTCAACTGGCTTCTGACTTACTGAAACAYGTTTCATTTGCTCTAATACGTAGTGCCTGATGACTTTGCTACACTATGGAAACATATACCTCCCTGTAGAAATTTCCAGAGCTATTAGAGTAAAAATATTAGTCAAAGGAGACTTCAGTCTTCCTTTTTGTGTTTTTCCTTGTATGCTGCAATAGACATCTCATTTGAACTTGAGCAGTGTGAGTTAAAGGCTACTTGTTTGTCTTGTTTTCATGGACAACTGGGTTAGAAGTATCAATCCTACGGTCTTCAGTGTCTTTTGATAGATGTGTTAGCAAGGTTAAGGACATGAAAAGAGTAGGTAGGTAGATACCACAAAAATACAGTTAAATACAGAAGTTTCAAATACATCATGTGATACAAGGTTGGTTTTTCATTTGGGTTTGGTTTGGTTTTTATTAACTGGTCACTTGCAGTACTTTGTTGGATTATTACAAGGTTTCCTGTGGTGTTTGTTGTAACTGAAATGGAGCTCGCTCACATGAACATTTAATGTGCAGATCTTGAGAAAAATCTGGATCAATCTGTTATAAGCAATAGTCAATGTACTGAAGCCAGCCCCTGAGGAGAATGCTCTCCCTTCTGTCTGCTACAACTTGTATCTGTGCCTTCACAATGAGGCAAGACYCAAGTAGCCAGTCTTGGATCAGTAGTTTCCAAGATTTCTTTTCTCAGATCTCCTCCATGGGAAGAGACTTTACACCTTATCCATGTTATTTGTTCTTTCAAACACCACAATGACCTAACTTTCACAAATTATTAAGGAATTCAGAAATCCTTTTTGCTTGTTTGTTTGTTTTCTGAGTAACTGCAACTTACTACTCTTATGGAATTTTAAATAGATAGCAGATCACTTAAGCACAAGCATAACTGTATGGCACAAGTCATTGTCTGGGTCTAAAGGAAATACCGGAAGATATAAATACTTATGTGAGTGCCCTGAGGATTCAGGAGTTGTGACTTCATGCTTGGAAGTACATAGACATTGTCTTCTCAGCTGGCAAGACACAATCCCCAGCTGCTTAGACACAGCCAGGAGGAAACACGAGGTACAAGGGTRGATATTTGAACTCCTATCCTTCTCTCTCAGAAGGGGTCCTGACTCAAAAGCAGATATCACATGCACAGGAAACAGCCATGAAGTTCCAAGGTTCTGCTGTTCCGTCTGTAGCCCTGAATGGTACAACATGGCTGTGCAACATCATACAAAAACTTTCCTTCCCACCTACACACAGCCTGTCACAGGGAAGGAAAGTTTTTGTATGATGTTGCACAGCCATCAGAGATGAGCCAGGTGAMAGCAAAAGCTGAGTCTCTGCAATACCTACTACAACAGCACCTGGGTCAGCAACAAGGGCTCCTAGACATCACAGTAACACACACCAAAATCTGCACTTCTGTATCTCAGCACAGAAAGCCAAAATGTAGCTGTGGATTTTCCCATGGTAAACTCAGCTGCATCTTTCGGAGCAGTGCAGAACCTACACTAATCTGGAAAACAGCAAAATGTAGGAAACACAAAAGTGCCTGCACTTCTCACATTTCTCTGAAAAATTCCATCAATCATTCCACTCTCTAAGCCTTAAGGATTCGCTGCTGGCTAAGAAAGAAAACATTCTAGGATGAGGTGATGACTATAAAGGGAAAAGATCCTAAGTGGGAGAGAAAAAAATGCATTTAGAAACTACAAACAACTTTCAACTTGTGCCTTTTGGATGAGAGACATTCCTCTCCTGAGCCTCAAAGTTTTTATGGGTTAGAGCCAGGACATGAGAAATATATTCTCTCCTCTCCTTCAGCTCCCATCTGTGAGTCATCACAAGAGATCTGCAGGTCAATTCCACTTAAGAAGATGCCCTTCAGGTTGTGGGACATATCCTCTGAAAGACCCAGACTCTAAGGGTTCTGCAATGAATGACTATAAACACTTCAGAAGGGATGTGCAAGGAAGGAGAAGTGGTAAGTTAGCCCTGTATGTTAGATAGCTAGAGCTTTATGATGAGGAGGATGAAGTTCAGTGCTTACAGATAAAACAGGAGGAAGGCCAATAAGGCAGATGTCATGGTAAGAGTCTGTTACAGACCACCCAACCAGGTGAAGAGGCAGATGAAATGCTCTCTAAGAAGCTGCAATAAGTCTCACAGTTGCCAGTCCTTTTTCTCATGGGGGACTTACAAGATGTGTAAGCACACAGCAGAGAGGAAACAACCTGGGGCATTCCTGAAGYGTGTAAGAGAGAACATCCTGACACAGCCACTGAGTGAGACAACTAGGGAAAGAGTTCCACTGAACCTGTTGATTGTGAAGAGAGAAGGACTGGCAGATGACAGGACAGTTGGAGGTTGTCTTGGGYACAGCCACCATGAAATGGCAAGAGACTCTTGGAAAAGTAAGAAGGGTCAGCAGAACTGTTCACTTGGACTTCTGTAGGGCAGACTTTGGCCTGTGTAGGAATTTGGATGACAGAGTCCCTGCCCCCAAGTTGCACCAGAGGAGGTTTAGATAGGATATTAGGAAAATTTTCTTCACCAAAAGAGTTGTCAAGCATTGAAACAGGCTGCCCAGGGAAGTAGTTAMATCATCATCTCTGGAGGTATTTAAAAGATGTGGCACTTCGGGACATGGTTCAGCGCTGGACTTGTCATTGCTGTGCCAGTGGTTGTAACTGTTGATCTTAAGGGTCTTTTCCAAGTGAAACAGCCCTATGACACTGTGAGGAGATGAGAAGRTGTCGATATCTGCCACATCGTTTGCACAACTCCCTTCAGCAGTCACAATCCAGAGTTCAGTTTGTCTTCCACTTCTGCAGCCTCAGAAGGAAGAGGAAAATGGACCATACAGAGAGCTCAGACTGCAACAGACTTCCCAGATTCGTCTCACCCTTCCTCTCCATAGAAGTGTAAATAATTTTCAGCCATCRATAAGCTTCTAACTTTACTTCTGGAGCTTAATCAGTGCTATAAATAGGATAAATAGTTTCTTTTTGAATACAGTGAGCAGTCTTTAGATGTAAGTACTACTTCTAAGGTAGATGACTAAAGAGAGTGGAAAAGTACTAACAAGTAACTGAAATCTGTAATAAAATAGTAAGTGTTACAAATTTTCATACATAAACTAAYCCATACTAATGAAGGATGGAATCCATGTGCTTGTCTTCTAAGGCACAGGCTTTGTTTAAAGCAGAATAAGGAACAGAAGAAAACTGGCTGTTCTCATTATGGCATCACATTTACTTTGTGAAAGAGACACAAAATTCCTTATCTATCCCCAAAAAATTAAAAAGAAAAAGGACTATGTAACATATTCTGAGTAGTAATAAAAATGGAAATTTATTATATTTCACTTTTCATCGATAGGTTTCAGGGTCAGCCTTGCTTTTCCAGAAGAGAAAATAAAGTACAAATGGTGGAGTGACTGCCCAGAGAGATACATCAGGCTGACACAGATTTGGAAATAAATCCAAGTTTCCTGAATCCCAGCCCAGTGTTCTGTCCTTAGCAGTAAATGACTGGATATCTTAGCCACCAAAGGACAGCTTTATCCAATCATTCACATGTCTCTGAAACCAAAGGCCCTCTGGAAAACATTAGATATTTACATTCTTTGGTCTCTGGAGTGTCTGGCACTTCAAGTGTTTGTAAAGACACTTTTGATGCAAATTAGTGATGACCAAGAGAGAAATGGCTGGTCTCCATAATTAGTTGTAACAAAATTTGCTACTCAGATGATTTTCTATATATTAATATGGTTTTGAAGTTTTCACTCTGGAGGCTTGTTCTCACAAGGCTTAGTTATCTAGTCATTCTTTCATAGGCAACATTTTAATTCAATAATGCTTTACGTGGAAAAACAGATTTGACAGATGAAGCATCTGTTTGAAATATATAAATTAACTTGCACGTGTGAAAGGCAAATCTGAGACTCCTTGAGAAGAAATTAGGACACCAGTATGATTTTGAATGTAGCACCCATGAAACTTTTGGAAAAGTATCCTTCCTTTCTTCATGAAAAGGTAACTTGTAGGCAGATATCTACATGTTTCTGAAGTCTGGAGACTCAATTTCTTTACAGAGTAATTACTAGATAAAAGTATAATAACTGCCTGGACCATTAAACTTTGGCAAAGGTGAGTGAAATAATCTCAGGGGAACCAAGAGCTTGTTTAGAGCAGGATATTAAGCAGCAGTAATTAACTAATGCARTGGGAGTGGGAGTCTCAAGAGAAAACATGTTACAATGACAATTTTTGTTACACATCTCAATTACTTCTTACTATACACTTCAGCTTTCTATAGCAGAAATCTACCCGTATTTCAGACCTTCAGGAGCCTGAAGCACTCCACAGATGTCCTGAGTCCCTTCTCTAGTCCTGAGAGCAGGTGGCACAGTATAATCATATCCACCCTGGAATGGTAAACTTGCCCTGGAAATAGGATGGCCATAACCAAACTGCCCAGAATTAATAGTTTGTCTTATATTAATTCTCAATTCTTAATATAAGAATTACCTGAAGACTGCTTATGCACCATGGCTGTGCATTGGACTTTTGAACATTTTAACAGTGTAGGCAGCTTAGTTCTGACGCTCTGCCTTTACCCTGGCACTGTTTATTTAGCAGATAAAACAGAGCCAATAATGACCTCCTAGCAAAAACAAGATCCTTGTCAGGTGTGATGGAC
The DNA here is from genome assembly GCA_003546035.1 of Mixornis gularis. Classification (NCBI taxonomy): domain Eukaryota; kingdom Metazoa; phylum Chordata; class Aves; order Passeriformes; family Timaliidae; genus Mixornis; species Mixornis gularis. The sequence goes on along the minus strand of QVAJ01000068.1, from coordinate 1,475,579 downwards.
AAAGAAAGAATGGACAAAGGATGAGCAAAGAAGAATGGCCGATGGAGAGAGAAGATAGAGCCAAAGTTCTTAACTTGTAAAGCAGGGAGCTAGCAGTGTTGTAGATAAATGTGAGCAATGTGGGACACAAGAAGAGAGGAGGCTACAATAGCCAAGTTACAAAAGGCTGAAGGATAGAGATAGTAGAAGGTATGGAGCAGCATCTGTTTTAAAGCTACTAGCAAKAGGAATTGAGGTTCAAGTCAGCCCTGGGCAAGGGCTTGGTTGGAGACAATTCTGAGACCCAAGAAATGTGGGTGGTGCTGTTCTCGRTGAGCAGAAAGGAAGGAGCAGGGAGGGCTAAGGAGACCAGGTACTTCTGATATACATCACTAAGCTGGATCCCYGGAAAGCACAGGCAAGCACACATCCTGAAATTCACCTGTGTAGACTTGGATACCTGAATACCTGGATATTCAGGATAGAGAGTCTCCAAGACATTGCCAGCTGGGAAGGAAGCCTGCACTTTATCTTCCAGATCATCCAGGATGAACATCCAACAGTCTGGAAAGAGCCACAGAGGTTGAAAGAGAAGCTGTCTAAAGCTGTCTGGATGGAGAACCACCCCCATAACACACAGTAAACTGATCATCCCTGTCCTACTGATGTGCTGGCGACTCACAGCTTCAATGTATCCAAGCTCAGGAGTCCATAGTGGGTGCTAAATTCATTCAAGATGCCCTCTTGGCCAGGCATTTATGGTTAGGGGTSCTGCAGTCCTGCAAGACCAAGATCACAGAAGCTACCAGGAACCCCAAAAAGTCTCTGAGAAATGGGTTGAGAGTCCCTCCACTCATCATCTAAAGGGCTGTAGAGAAAGGCCACAATATTTGTTATAGTAGAATAGCCAGCAGGATCTGGCAACCAGAAAAGAGCCTGGGAAATTATTCTGTCTTTTGTGAGAGCAGTCAAACCAGAAAAAACGTATAAACCACAGCAAATGGTCACTCTCACACATGACACCACACAAGTACTTTGACATTTAGATATGATTTGCATGCAGAATTCATCTAGAAGACTGAACTTTCAGAGGCATACAGCTCTTACATCTAAATGAGCAAGTTCATTAATGTCAGCATCTTGGTACATAATCACTGCATAAGCACTGGAAGACAATCTGGGATTTCTGATGAGTMAGGGACCATTTTCACTAGGCCATCTGGATACATCCCCTCTCTTTTCAACTTTTCAAAGATATAGGCACAGTCAAAACATTCTGGTTGGTTTCAAAGGCAAAGAATGGTTTCTTGTACTGTTCAGTGTTCCATTCCAGATGTATCCATTCTGGGATGAATAACAGTTTTGCTACCAGCAATTTTGCTGTTTCTTAACAGAAGTCTAAAGTAGGCAAACTTCATACTGGTGGCTAAAGTTGTCATTTTGAAGTGTGATGTGGGCAGCAATATGCTACATTCAGTCGGCCAACAGCTGACACTTTGCAATTCTGTGAATATTGTAATGTATACATAAATATTTTGGGGAAAAATACATTATAACATTTAGCTTTACCTGRCAACTTATGGTGCAATCTAGTGTGTGTTTTACTCTGTTTCCCCATACTGAGTGACAGTCACATGGACAGGCAGCATGCTGGGGATTTCACCTGTCAAAAATGTTTCTAGGGAAAGTGATCTAAAGGACTGAGAAACTGCTGGAAGATTTTCATGCACTGAGGTGCCAAAAGAAAACAGGAGATTTGAAAACTGAATCCTGAAAATGTTTGTGCTGGCAGCCAGCATATGACTCAAAGCTTGCTGTTATCTTTTCTTTCAACATGAAGATGCAGCTCTGTAAAGATTTAAAGAGCACAGCTGCCCACCTCAAACACTCTTAAGGCCAGAAGAACTTTGCAATAAGACAAGCACACAATGGAGCAAGAGGATGGTGCTAATTCTAGGCCTGGYAGAGGCAAGATCTGGTTAGTACATTCTCACAAAAATTCCCTCATGGCAAACTGTGTAAAGAAGAAACTGCTCATGTGCATATCACCAGTCAAATAAAGCTCATCCTAAATTATGGGACAGAAGGCATCTGTGACCACCACTGAAACTCACCTCCCAAATATGACTTGAAATTTGGACTGTAAGTTGAGCCACCACAACAGGAACTTGAGATAAAGGAGAARGTGGTACTACTGTCCAGAGGTTATCTCAGGCCTAGGACAAGGTTAACGAAGATGGGGAAAAAGGGTGCAAAGACACCTCCCACTAGTCAGATCACAACAAACCCTCAAGCTCTACTAAASTAGAAATGCCTACCAGGTCACTCTAATACTTGCTTCTAAGACATGCACCCTTTCATACAGTTGTTGATCAACTACAGTCACCAGTAATGACAGGAGTAGCTGTGGCCTGCTGCTGCCACATCTAAATGAATATATTTAGATGTATTTTGATAAACATTGAAAAAAATCTTGATGGCGTTAATGTTTCTGAAGCTGGAGTGTGCTGCTGTGTATATGTACATATAAGAGTTACGATTTTGCTCTTGCTTATCAAAGCTTTAAGCCTCGAAGGGYTTTGCTCTCTGGTAGCTGTTTTCCACACTACAGTATCAATCATTCTGCTAGAGGAACAGACACCCTGTCCTTTCATGGACAACTCTGTTCTGCTTTGAAGTGTTTCACAGTCTCTACCTACCTTCTGGGAAAAAAAAAAAGTCTGATTTAAAAAACCTGATACATGTTCTAATGCCATAGATTGCACCAGTATTTCTTTGTGCTTATAAACACCCGCAGCTAAAAAACTAGAAATTGACCTAAACTTCTCTTCAGAAACTGGGACTAACTTGGATTAACCTGACTCTTACAATAAATGATGTATCGCTCACTACCTTTTAGGAAAATAAGGAGGACTTGGATCAAAGCACTCATTTGTATGATATATTTTAGTCTAAGAAAAGCACTATTATTTATACTGAAATAATGGTAATAAAGAAGCTTTCAGGTGGCCAAGGAGAGATTTTTATGACTCCAAGGCTTATTTATAATAATTATTATTTAATGCCACTTTAAAAAGCTTTTACACCATTACCATGCCTGATTTTTCTCAAGGATCAACAAAACCATAAATATTTTCTGCCCTTTAATTAATTTACATTTGGGATTAAGTTCCTCTGAGGATGTGGACACTATCTCGGCATCCTTACGCTCCCTGACCTCATTCCTTCCCATCCCCAGGTACYTCATTGCATATGCACAGGAAGAGTTTCGTCACTGGAGTGCTTTGGTGACACAGAAATGGAGGAGTGTATTAGAGGGAGGAGGGAGGCAAGTCAGAGAATGGGCTGCAGTGTTTTGACCTGGATACAATAAGCACCTACACATGGAATGAAACAGCAATTCTAGGAAAGTACTTTACTCTGATTTCAAGTTTGGGTGGGTTTCAACCTCCTCCATCCCAGGAAGTTACGTACCAAAAGATTGTCCCTGATTTATACAGGCTAGTTAAGCCTCTTTATATTTAAAARAATAAACCAATGTCATATTCACTGCCACTTCATGATTTAACAAGTAAATTCTTACCTATGTTTCTACAGACATAATTTTCTGCTTCAATGGTAATTCTTTCTCTGGAATGGGAGGATGGTCCAGCTTTGTCTTCTGTGCTACACCTCATATGACCAGCCTGAAGACTGATTTAAAAGTACAGAATTAAAATATTCTGGTCCAAACCCATTCCCTRACAGTCACTTGAGATAGAAGAAGTAGGGTAAATATCTGCTCAGCAGATGGCAGATCTTTTTTCTTATTATTTGCATTCAAAATATAACCTCACTTAAGGCTACTTSTGCCTACCAATTGTATGGCCATTCACAGCTCAAAGGCAGCTCTGCTATTAGCCCCAGTATAACAGACAGAGCTTTCCATAAAATGAATTTTCTGCTCTAAACAGGAATCAAATCAAAATAGCAGTGTCAGAAGAGACCAATGAYTCCATACTAAGACACCAAAAAAACATAGTGACTAATAGCAGGAAGAGAATAAACCCTCTAAATTCAGAAACTACTTTATCTCCTCTCTGACTCACTGATACCTTGCRTTCAGGTTACCTATTTGCATTTATGACCAGAAATTAGAAAATCGTGAGAATTTACTGGGAAAACAGGCCTGCAAAGGACCAAGTGAATCACCATGCTTTGTCTTCCATAATCAAAAGTTWTTTTTTCATAGTTTTTAAGTCCATAAAATTCCAGAAGGATAGCCATTCCCCTCCCATACACCCAAGGATGATGGGGTTCATATCCACAGCATGTGAGTCAAGCCCTCGGTGAGTGCAGTGCACAAAGGAAGGAGAGATTCAGAGGCTGGAATAGGGGCTGCTGCTGGCTGTGGATCCACAAGAGGACAGCTCTTGAGGCTGCAGTGAGATGAGGCATCACTTCCTCCCTAGCATCATGCTTCTTCCAGACGGGGAAGAAAAATAAAGAAACCTGATAGAAAAAATTTATGTGGTCCTGTGCACAGAAAATTACTTCTACCACTGGTAGAAAGTAGCAACCAATAGTGGWCTTAAATTGGAACAAGAATTTCAGCACTGCTTATTGGGATGGATTTTGCATGAACTAACTATGAACTATAATGATTACCACACAATCAACACTAAGCTACAGAGGCAAAGTTTAAAAAAAAACCCCAAAAACAACACCAAAAAAATCTCCACCAAAAACACAAATGAAAAAACCCAAACCAACCCACCATAACCCCTCAAAAATACAAAATAAAACAAACCCCAAAACCAAAACAATGAACCCTGAAAAAWTACAGGTATTTCAGAGGTATTTCTCAGTGCTGGGGGATTCATTTTCTCTTTTCTTTTTTGCTGTTGTTTATATGACACCYTGTTTTGCAGAAACCTGAGGTAAGGATCAGAAGCCAAGTATCTTTCTTGATTGCAAACAGGTTTGAACTTATAAATTATTAAGAGGTAAACAGAAATGTAGAGATGATATTCAGACCTGAAGGTGAGCCCCTGGGCATGCAATACAAGATGGAAGAACAAAGAAAAGCCATGAACTTCTCCCTTCCTCGCTGGTGGCTCCTGGGTTTTCCCACAGTTGCTGGAGAGCCTCAGGTAACTCCAGAGGTATATTGAATGTATTTGGAGTTCCCATAGTGAATTTTTCCTCACTATCCTGGATACTTGGAGAGAACAATCATGCCAGAATGAGAACATTTTCTCCTGAATTAAAAAAAAAATCAGAAGTAAAACACTCTAGCCTGAAGATCTCTGAGTATACCCTAGCCCCATATGGCTGGAGTGCCTCACCTTACTGCTGGGAAACTCCTWTAGTTCCCTGAACTCCAAAATTGCTCCGGGGCAATCCTGCAAAGTTAGAGCTACATTTACAGCATATGCTACACAAAACATTAAGACTTAGAAACTTGCATTTATTTCTATGTTTCATGGGTTTCTGCACAAAGATTTTGAGAAAGGAAGTAATTTGGTTTTGAAACAGTGGAATAAARCAGGGCCACAAACCCCTACCCCTGCTCATTTTTAGTGATATGCTAAACCCAGTCCTTGTTCATTCTGCAGTCCCAGCCCTAACTGAGAAGGATTACAGGTGGGTGGCACCAGCTTGCTGAGTTCCTACTGCAGAATATAATAACAATATCCACTCATAACCTAATGAATTCCCAYTTATACAGTGTTCTAATTCCCAGAACCTACAAAATAATGACATACACATATCTCCCCTTTAATTTGTGCAAAATCCCCTGGAAGGTGTGCAACAGAAATATGCAAATATGGCAGGCAATACAATGACACCACTGAGTGAAAACAAGTAAATTAACATAGTCTTTAGCAAATCCTCTTACTTGGGCAAATCCTATTCTTTCAGACAAAGAAAATATCTTTTTTTTTTTTTTAAATAAAGAACTATCTCTGAAAACAAAATGCCTCTGCAGGCATAAGCACAGGATTTCTTTTTATTAATCATAACTAAGTTTTTTAGAGTGTTTTCTATTCCACCACATGTCCCAGTATTCCTCCTGGCTGTTTAGCTAGCACCTGAGGGCTGGAGAGAGAGTCACACTTTCAAGCCTTTAAATTGCTTTTTCTTTCAACTCAACTGGGTTATGATTTGCTTGAACAGAAAATTGCCCAGTTAAGAAAACAAGAAAAAAAATTAAAGAAAGAGACCCTTAACAGACTCACAGGACAGAGAAGTGACAGCAAAGAAAAGGTCCTTTCTAAAAATAAATCCCTGAGTTTAAAAAAAAAAGGAAAAAAAAAAAAAAGGTTGTTTTCACCAGCTAAGACTGCAGCACTCTGTTTCTGTCTTGAGGCAAAGCCAAGGGGATCTATTTTCACAAGGCTTTCCTAAGGGCTGAAATTGGGGATGCTTCAAGGACAGATCCAAAGCAAGATAAAGCAGAGRGCACACAGAACCTGGGGGTATGACYCTTTCATTTGGACTAAGTGATAAACTGTATCCAGGCTCCCATTTTAGTGTGATCTCCTGAGCAGAAATATGAGCAGGTACACCATGGAAAAGAACAGGTGGTAAATGGGAGATTCCCAGAGAGGACTGGACCTGCTCTGCCTGCCCCAGCCCAGCYAAACCTGTGTCTGCATTGACAACTCAGCTGCTCTCAGCAGCCACCTGACAGTGCCTCTGCCACCAGCAGGTCATCAAACAGGTAAAAAGAACTGAATCATTCCCAAATAACCAACTTCACCTTCTTCCTGCCAGGCAGCAATCCACCTAAAACCAGGATAAGGATAGAAGGCAGTGAGGCTAATTACCATTAGCTTAATTACCATTTTCATTCCCTGCTTTCAAAATGTATACATTTAAAGCCTGTAACACTTGACAGAAATCTTTCAACCACAGATTCCATGATACACTTTCCAAAGACTTTTGCCATTAATTCAGTTTATTCTGAGGTATACACACCTGGAAAAGACACACATATAAATTCTGTAGAAATTATTGGAGGGTTTTTCCCACTTCTTGACCTATTTTTACTCATGGTTAGGCTTATTTGATCACCCAGCCTTTGCAAATGTTGCAAAGACATACTCTAACACCAGGAGCAGGATATAGCCTTGCACTTCTCTGCAGGCTTTGCTGTGAACTTGAATGTCCAAAAACCTAAACACCACGTTATACAATKAACTCCTGACAGGTGAAGAATTATGAAAGAAAGAAGTTTGTACACTCTGGACCTCTCTTAGAATGTTTATTTCATGTTCTTGAGCCCATTTTGGACAGGGAGAAACTYCAGAACTGGTCTCTGTCACATCTGCGTGTGTCAATGATGGGTGAGAGGCTGCAAAACTGTGCAGGTCTCTCTCCCTTACCAGTGAATTTCATTACAAATGTTTGGGGTTTATACAAATAATATTGCTTCTAACTTGTTATAAAAACCTGCATGACACCAAACAAAACAGAAAGTAAGTTGGAAAATTACAGAGCTGCTTTTTTTTCTTTTTTTTCCAAAAAGCCTATTCTGGCTGCTGGGCTTTTTTAAGAAAGATCTGAATTAAGACTTAAAATTAAAAAAAAWAAAATCTTTCAAAGATCTAACTCATAAAAATTTGTTTACAAGAAATTAGAAAGAAATGTGATGGTTCTGCCATATTTGCTGGTGCTACAGATCTGAAAGTCAAAAACATCTGCCCTTCTCGCATTACTATGGCAAAATGTTTCACCAAGCCTTCACCAACCGAGTTTGCACATATATCAAAAAAATTAATAAAGTAAGACATAGTTCAGGTCCCAAGTGATCTAATCTGCAAGGCCAGACATCAGACCTACTTTCTGTGTTCTTCAAAACTGTAAAAATGAGACTATAAATTCATATATATATATATAAATAAATGTAACTTTTATAGAAGATGCTCTAAAGCAATAGTATTTATCAAGAAAATTACTATTTATGAAAAATAAAAAGAAATACTACTATAAAGAGAAATGTGGTGGGAAATACGTGGTTTGTGTGCTGAAGATCATCATAGGGAGAGGAACATACAAAGATGAATTTATACAAAATATATCAGACTGACTTCATGTCTAGCATATCTTGGTGAATCAGACCGTAGCAAGCCCAGAGCAAGTGTCCCAGCAGAGACAGAGGGCTGCAGTGACTGGAAGGAGGGGGTGACAAAGGGCAGGAGCTGCCAGGCAGCAAACAAATGCTGCTGACAAAGACATTTACAGGCCAGGCAGATGACTGGCATTAGGTGAACACTGAGGAACAGTGTTGCATTTTTTTGGATGCCTTCTTTGCAATATTTGCTTTTTCTTCTCAAAACTTTTGGGACTTGATGATTTCTTCTTAGCGGTAATAGGTTGGGTTTTTTTCTCCCTTGAGCAATGTGCTTCAATACTTGGTTAATTAGATTTTTTCCTAGTTTGCATGGTGCACACTGAAGATAAAAAAATGACAGAAGAAATACTGCCTCTAAAAAGAAAACAGAAAGAAGAGAGAAAGGAAATATGTGCAAAAAGAAAAGAGAGACATTGTCACTGCCAGCACTGAAAATGAATGACATCTGGAAAATCTATTTATATCATGTTGTTTAAGGGTTTAAATTATTTTCAGTATTTTCAAACCAACAGTAAACACATTTTGGTAAGAAACTCATACTTAAAAAGTTATTTTATCTTATATTGTAAAAAATGCTCAGAAGGAAGCATATATTTTATGAAAAATATGGCTGTGCCTTCCACTTTCCAAGTCAAAGAGAACAGTGCTCAGAATCTCCCAGCGGATCAGTGTAGCTTTACTTATTTCAGTACAGTCAAAACCTGTCAGCAGGATAAAAATGTATTAGGTACTAATACTAATAAATCTAGGTAGAAAACTCTGAAAAGAGCATAAATGTTTTGTTTTCTTTATATTCTTGACCGTTGCACTCAAACCTCACATTGGTTACAAGTAATCTCCTTTATTATGTTAAGTTTTTGCTATTTTGGAAATTACATTTAATTTTCCTGGCTTAGGAGCAAGGCTCAAAAAGACAGGGATAAAGAATTTTAACTTTGATCTTGCTTTGCACAGTGCCATTCTTTCTGTCTCATATATCATGCACTCTTTCCTTCATGTCCTCTGAAGATTTTCTGAAGTCCAGAGATATTTTGGTTTAACATTTTTATTCTCACATGCAGTAAACCTCTACATTGAACTGAACTAGCTTTTTTGACAAAGACTTCATAGAACATAAATATATTCAGTGGTAACATTTTTGCTTAAGTTAATCTAATTTGCCCTTCAAATAACTATTATTTTGCTTAGTAAAGTCAATTCTAAACTAAGTTAGGTAATTTAAGTGAAAGCAGAAAAATAAAATGCATATTTTGTTCAAGTTGATAGATTCATATTTACTTGAAATACCTAAAAAGCTTAAATGTGATACAGCTGGCTCATGTCTAGTTAAATGCAGTGAGATTTTTGTAGAAAAACCTACTTACAAGATGATAACTTTATAGGAGAGAGTTTAATGCAATACAAGGAGTATTATCATAAGTAAAATTAGAAAATTAACAAATTTGCACTGTGCAGTAYATAAAGAAAAATCTTTCTACTAACAAGTACTAGTAACTTTCACAAAATTTGCTTGACTGTCCCATCAAAAACGGCAAACACTAGTGGGCAAAGGAGGAATTCAGACATGCATACAGAGGGAATTTTTTCTGGCTTTCAGTGAAAAAAAAAATAAAAGTTGTATGATGTATCTGGGTTCCCAGGCAACCCATCTTTTCTTCTCATTCAGTCCTCTTTCACGCTGATGAAAGTTTTGAAAAGTGTTACCACCTGGTGTTTTTTTCATTGGAAATCCCAACCACTATAGCCACAATCAACCCATGTGGTTACAAACATCTATGCAATCAATAAGTATCTGGTGTTGTACAACTCCACAAGTGATGCTGTAAGCAACAGAGGCAGCCTTGCATGAGCAGTTCTTTCCTAAACAAAGAAATCCTGATCACATATTTTAAAAGTCTCATTCCACAGGCAAACTCTCTATTGCCTTTTCCAAGTCTGTGGCATTTGACCTCTGTGCCTACTCTTACTATTTATTAGCATGCCAAATTATTCTATGTCCTTAACATCCTCTTCCTTTTCCTTCAGGAAATATGTGGAATATGAAGGGGAAAAAAAAAAAACAACACAAAAACCACATAATCAAAAACCTAAGGAAAAAGAAAAGGGTCWAAGAACTAATTGCATATGGGAGTTTACAGCAAGGAAAAAGAAAAAAAGGCTTATTCTATGTATCAGAAATATTAAAAGAAGCCAAATTACCAGCATCCTTTACCAAACAATACCTTGTTTGTTTAGAGAAGCATACAGTAATAGAAATTGTATTTCCAGATGTTCATGCAGGAAATTCTAATTGTTTTTTTGAAAAAGAAACAGAAATCTATTTGGCAACAGAAACCAAACAGTGTTTGGTTCCAAAATAGGAACACTTACCTTTGTAACAATGCCAAAAACAGGGTTTGCACTTTTTTATTTGAGGTCTTTTAGGAAATAAGGGGCACTTGCCATTTGCCCCAAGGATTGTATAGAATTTAACACAGCTGCCAGGCTGTACAAATAACAGAAAATTTCCTGCTGGCATATGTTTTGTATTTGCAATGTCACTGTTACTTCTCACATCTGGCCAATGTCAAAAATGTCTATTTCTGATATCCCTTGAAAACCAACCATCTGTGGTGCAATATGTAAAGCATCCATAAAATGACTAAACTTCGTTAAACAAGGAATGGTAAGGAATTTTGTGATATATGCATACATTTATCAATAGAGTGAACAGAACACATGCCAGCTTCTTCAAGGGGAATGGACAAAAGTACAGCCCAAAAGAAAAACAAAGGAGCTAAACAGAATATTGCYAGAAGTAGCAAAGTATAAGTAAAATCTAAGCAATACATCAACCTACCCTTCACCAATTTTCCATAGCTTCCAGTTCAGATGACCTGTTCCAGTGGGCAGCTTCTCTAGTCCAAGGGCTGCTCCTAAATGCTTCAGTGGGAATTATGGTGCAGCACCATGTGAAATAATCCAGGAGTTACTTACCTATCACCATAATCTTGGGTATACCAGCACAAGTGCACTTCTTTCTGATCCCACCAAATTCTGTGAAAATTAGCCGAGTTTAAAATAAAATGTTCTACCATTCCAAGTGTTCTAATTACCTGTAWTATTCTCACTGACCCCTAAACTCTTAAATTATTCGTCTGTACAGGACTTTGACTTAATTTTTAATCTTAGGTAAATAATTTCTTGATAATAAGTGGAGTTACCAATTCGAAAACATTATGGCTAATAGTTAAATTTGTGTATTATAGCAGAAATATTGTACAAGACATCCTTATGGTATTCCCTATATTTATAACAATTTACAAAGGGAATATGTATCATTCTGTTGATGCCAGCGTATCACATTCTTTGAGGACAAAATACATTATTATTTACATAAAACATTGACAGCATCAAAGCCAGAATTATTCAAGAGAAAAACTTCAATTCCGCAGCTGAAAACAGAAAGATGAAGTCCAGTCTGGGATATTCATCCTGGATCAGACATTGACTACCCTCATAAATGTAGGTGCTATTGTTTTTCCTAGCTGATCCATCCCCCACAGGAGGCATTGCAGCCCTTCGGCCCAGTAATCATAGAATCAGAATTGATAAGGTTAAAAGGCCTCCAAGACCATCAAGTCCAACCATTAACCCTGCACTGTCAAGTCAAATACTAAACCATGTCCTTATTGTCACTAAATGTCCCTATGTCACCAGACCATATAATGCAGCTCAGGCCTCAGGGTGTGCCTGGGGTTTGCCGAGTCTCATCCCTGAGGTTTGCTGCTTGTCCCACTCTACACTGCCATGTTCTGCCTGTGGCTTCTCTGCTGCTTGGCTTAGCTGTAAAAGCTATTCTTTGTGTGAGAATAGCACCTGACAAACTCACCATATAGAGTACAGAGTGACCTGGACTTTCAGAGCAGTGAAGGAATAACAGGATGTAAAAACCTGTAAGAAAACCATATAAAAATGACCCCAGCAGATCCCAGAATGAAGATGAGAAAAGCATTTACTTTAACACCATCTTCCTCTCAGCAAAGGGCTCAGAATGCTGATTTCCTACTGAACTCCAAAGAGACCCCACCACCAACCTTAGAACACAAAAGGCAGTGCTATGAGTAACATAGCATCTGGGAAAGGGTTAAATACCACAAAATGTGCATAACTATTTTAACTTACATTTTGTTGTTGAGACCTCTTCTGTGCAGTATAATTTTTTTTTTCCACTTAGATCTGAATTAACAGTAGCTATTTCATTAGAATGTTTAGGTTCCAGTTAGATGAATTTTTGCCTTATATGTGAGAATTCTTTTTCTTCTTTGAATATAAAAGCAGGCACAAGAGGTTCTCCAACACAAACAGACATTAACTGAAATTCACTTTTTTGCATCTGTTGGCTTGGGTAACCTGTTGGGATCTGTAAAGTAAGATTGCATTAAACAACCATTTTCAACTCGGTGATCAGCTGGAACCAGAAACTTATTTTCCAGCTAATTCCAATATGGTATTACAGAAATCTCAAACTAAAATAAGTATACAAATCTAATGGTTCAAATGAAGGCAATTGAATAATGTAACTCAGCCAGCTCCAAACTTCACAGCTTAAGCCTTCACTCCAAGTACCTAAAGTCATAATTTATGAGCTTCTGGTTATCCACACCAAGCAGAGCAAGGATGGCTAGGCTGAATCACTTAGCTACTTGTCAAAATTATTATTTTTATTGATAGGCACATTGATAGGCATGAAAAAGCACAATGCTCTTAACATTACAGCTTATKGGAAAGTGTTTGCACTGATAGGCAGCAGGTAATTTCAAATAAAATCAACTTTCTCTGAGGTGAACATAAAACATGGACTTTCCCCATCACCTTTTCKATCTCCTTCAGATAAATCCTGAACTTTGTTTGCATACCACAACTGAATCGAAGACAAATCCCMTTTTCGTATCAAAACATATATCTCCTGAGAGCAATCAAGGAGCAATCAATTACAAAGATCAGTGTTAGTTTATCTCCTACATGACATGACTCCTTACACAAACTCATTGACCAACACTTGAGATCAATACAAGCTTTTTTATTCCTCTCTCTGTAATTTGCAAGAGAGATTAGCAAGGAAAGATTCCCATAGGAATTGGGTAGTCAAATAGCAGGCAGAAKGCAGATGCACTCTTCCTTAACAATAATCTTTATGGGAAAAAAAAAAACAAACCCTTTCAACAGGGAAGCCTYAAGATACAAATCTACTTAAGGCAAAGGAAAACCTCAAGGTCTCCTCTTCCAGCAAAGGTCACAGTCACCCGCCATTCAAACCATGACAGCCAGTATTTGCCGTGTTGTCTTGAGCTTAAACCAGACAGCATGGTACTAAAAAAAACCAAAAAAACCCCCAGACTGACTCAAAATCAAAGCTCAAAAATTGCCTCCTGGATACCCTTGACATTCTGCTTTGTCACAGCCTCCAGTTTCCAAAAYGTGTGACCACAAACAGGGATCATGGCACCTGCCAACTGTGTAGCACATCATACCTGATGATTTTACCTGCCAGCAGCTCAGCAGGCCTGGCCAAGGGCTACCAGCCCCACACACCCCCAGAGACCCTGCAGGTGTCTGCCACCCACACCTGCACCTCTGCTCCCTCACCATGAGGGACCCTTCTCACACTTTGCTGCAGTTGCATCAGATCCTGCACCATAAAGGGGGACTGCACAGCTCCCACAGCCAACCCTGATCACCTTCCAGTTCCAAAAACAGGGCATCAAGCATAGATGTAGAAATTCTGGGGATGGCAAGCAGCAAAGGTGAATAGAAGGTAAAAAAATGGTCCTGTCTGCCTGGCAGTGAAATCAGTAGAGCACAATTCCTCTGTCCTTGTCATGCTAGAATGGAATAAAAAAATTATTTAGCAGCATATTGGGGGTTTTATGGTAATGTCATGACTTGCAGCTATTTTAAGGTCACTAAGATAACCRTTAGACCGGACAAAGTTCAATTATTAAGTGTAATGGTATAAACTTCACTGAAGGCACTTTTGTTTGAACATAAGGGCAAAATGTTCAGTCTGTGAAGCCTGTCTAACTGTGACCTCCAGTTAKGAGCTTGAGGTTTACCTGCTTGAATTTTCAAGAGCGCAAATCTTGAAAAACTAACAATTACATTGTGAAGAGCAAAGACAGCCCCGTAAGAGAGAGAACACATACTAATGAAACACGGGGGAAAAAAACCCCAGKGCCTCAGATTCTACACTAGCAAAAGAGCATATGTGCATTGATCCTTATAATCTCTTTTGTTCAGCTGCAGCCATATACATCAGTTTCATAARCTGTCAATATTATTAACACCTCTTAATGCCTTGAAGGGTGATTGATTTTAATCCAATTTGTAAGTACAAAGAACTGCACAAGCCAAGGTGCTCATTATGGCATGTGATCTTATATCTGATTTCAGGATTTAATGAATCAAAGATCACTGTGCAATGCATCCATCTAAAATCTGCCAATCCTAACACCAGGGATGTTGGCAGTCAGAGAGTACACAATTTAAAAACACTAATTATAGGTACACTGGTGATTTGGTGTCAAYGTCATTGTACATAGGCTTTTGAGGAGAAATGCCACAAAAGTAGCAGCATTTTTAGAGAACAAGGACTGTAGAATGAGGGAGCTGTGTGAAATACATAGAAAGAAAATAATGCAATTGAAGTTTTAAAAAGGAAGATAAGTGCTTACTGGACACTATTAAGATTTACAAAGACAGCTAARCATCTTCACAGCTGACTCAGATGTGTGACTTCAGATGATTTTCAGTACCTTCTAATTATCTCCATAACATTAATTYCCTAATCCACATCTTAAAATATTTAGGAAATTCTGGGCAAGTGGGTTTATTGCATGTAGGTTTTGTCATTCTTTYTATAATTTTAAGAATAATTTTCCTTTTTATTTCTAGGATCATTACAATACAAACAATCCTATGTTATATTTCTTCTGTGATAAGATTTCTGAGACCTTTTTATAGGTAGGGATTCTGTTTATGTGAGAGATGTCACAAACACAGGACATTGTTTGATAACCAACCCCTTGCTCTACAGAATTATCATTACAGCAGCTTTCAAGTGCACTGAAAAMATAAGTGAATATTTTTGAAGAGAAAAATAAAATTCACAGGAGACATTTGTCCTCAAGCAWTTGCAACACCTTATGAAAATGTCTTCCGTGTTCCACTGGTCTTTATTACCAATGTGCATGCCTTAAAAATTTTGAYGAGAAAGAAAATGTGCACAGGACATCCATGATGAGGATTAAATACTCTCAACCCAAACCATAGGAATTTATTTCAGAAGYTTAAATGACATTTAAATGATGTGAGGATTGAAAGATGAAAATTACCTGTTCAGTAGTCTGCATTTTAAGGTCAAACTAAAAGGTTCTGTGGTAAGCYGGACTGAATTTTTTGCCAGGCAGTGTCCCAAGACTTTCACACCAGATCATTCTGTTTCTCAGCCAGTGGAAAGAAAATAAACTTATTCAGACCCTTCAGCACATTTCATTTCAAATTGACTGGTGATTAACTAGTGAAATATGTACACAAACCAGCCCATATGGGCACTATGATTTTTACAACATTAACTGCTTCCCCAATCCAATTTATTTATACTCAATGAGAATTTATTGATCCTCAAGAGGTTATTACCATGTGAAAAATGAAATGATTCATTAATTAACCCAAACACTGTAAGGATTTCCAGATTGCTGTTTATGGTCTAGCTAGAATTAATTTTCTGAGCAGAGACTTGTTAATRACAGATTATCTACAAATAAGATCACAAGTTTAAATAACAGAGAGTTTCCCAAGCATGCAAAGTTTCAAAAAGATGGAAATACAAATGCCACATCCATAAATGTCAATTATGATCAGCACCTTGCAGTTCTGGCATTCTCTCAGTATCTGTGTTATTTAAACAAAACAGACATCTTAATTAACTACCTCTGGTTTCCTTAACACAAGTAAACCTCGGGTATTACAAAACATCAACATAATGCACACCAACACAGAAACATACTGGTGGTTATTTCAGAGACCACAGAATCTGGCACGAGACTGTTCCCAGGCACACAGGTTTTAAAGGAGTATGCTTCTGTCAGGAATCAGTGGAGACTTAGCCAAGATTTCCTAGCCTCATGACATACAGGAAAGGAAAATAAAGGTTTCAATTCCAAATAGAACAGGGTTTACCAGAAAATACACTCTCCTTTTGGAATACAGACCCACATTCAGTATCCATCTCTGCCATATCCCTATCTCCCAACATGCACAAGTCCTGCTGGACAGCAGCATTCTGCACAAGGTCACTCTGCCTCCCAGACTTTCTTTGCAATACAATTCTGTTTTTCTTGCCATGTTTGTTTGGGTCTTTTTTAGCTTATAAAAAGTTTTTTCTATGCTCTRTGAAAGATAGAAGAATATTCTGAAATAACAGTCAAAGAGAAGTTGTCTTGCTCTTACCAGGCATTCCAATGAGCAGAGTGCTGGATATCAAAGAGCATTGTGAGCATAATTATGTTTTTAATCAATGACAATTTGAACATTTTTCAGCCACCTGTAAAAAAAACCAAAACCAAACCTTTTGAGTTTGTTTTAACCTTTAAAAATAATTAAATTAATTCCCAAAGGCAAAATTTTCATTTCAAATCAAACATTTGAAACCTTATTAACTTCAAAATTGAAACATTACAGTTAGTGTTCTTCCCCTTTGCCTACCCTGAAAACTTGATGAAATTAACCCCAGCTCACCAAATGCAAATTTGTGTTTCTTTATTAGGAAAGTGACACCTTCACTCAGTGCCACTGCCAATTTCCTTGAAAATCTAGTTTTAAACATTATATAAGGAGCTGCTGAATGCTGAGCTCCACGGTGTGGGCTGAGCAGCTGAGAATCTTCCCCCGCATACACAGAGGTGTCTGTGTATCATATGCCTGCTTTAACCCAAACCTCCTGCTTCCCTGCCTCTCCCTCTCTGGAGCCTTATTAGTAGAACTTTTATATCAGGTTCAGYATTACCTGCCAGCCAAGTTTCTGTACGTGGGTTTTTTCCTCATTCAGCCTGTCAAGAAAAAAGGAGGCACTATTGAGAACTTCTGGGCTGATTTGAATATTCAAATCCATCATGCTTGGAGGAGCTTAAAAGTAGGGGGGAAATAGTTGACTCTACTTTGCCACTAAAAACAGAAGGACAGATTCTAAGAGAATAATGTGAACAATAGAATATGATTYGAATAACTAAGCAAGTGTGGTGGATGTGCTCGATCCCCTTAACCAAAATAGCCATAGTTTGGCACAGATTCCRAAGGAGGCAAAGGCCTGAGGCATAGTCAGGCCAAGAACTCCTCCAGAAATCCCATAAATTGACCCAGTGAGCATGAGTGTGTATGAGCTTGGAACACTGTGTGACCAGCACATGAATAGCAGATTCTTTTTCTCAGACTCACAAAGAAAATTGTCAGTAAAAGGAGTCTAATGCATACCCTTCCCTTGTAATTTAATTATTAGTCAAGCACTTTTTCCAAAAAATATGACAGCTTTAGTGAGCCTTCTTTGTGGTCTCCCTGCACAGTAGTATGGATGCATGGCTGTGGTCTCCCTCACTTCTGGGACAATTCTCCAGTTTTTACRTTCTTCATCTAAGACTGAAATCCCTCCTCACCCAAGGCAGAGATCACTTATTCACAACAGATCCTTGGTAGGTTGCTGATAACATGCTAAATCAACACCGATGAAATTCACACATTTCTTCCATTAGATTGATACAAACCATTCTCCAAGTCTGAAACTAGGATTAGAYCTAGCTTCACCTAAACTCCATCAGGGGTCCAGAGAGTAAGGGGGTCTGCTCTGAGCCTCATGGCTCAACAGGAGGGTGACCCTTACCCTTTAGCATCTTCAGTCTCTGTGTAATTCATTCTCAATCAGTTATTACTGAATTTTCCCTTGTGTGTTTCACCCATGTACTATAAAACAGAGAGAACCTTGCCATGGAACTKTGTCAAGCCTCACTTTTATAATTTCATATTGAAATTGCTTTTGTTAATACCATTGATGGCAATCTTTTGAGTGACCCTGTATGTCTCATTCACATTACGGAGAACACTTCACTGAGGGAAGAAATAAAACTCAACAAAATTTGCAAAGTTTCTTTTTGCCAATAGTTATTCAAAATGGCATTTAGCCTTTTGGAGGAAAGCTTTAAGGCTTATTACTCCATTGTTAACTAATTGATGGCTTTTTTTGCTGCTATTCTTCTAACACCTTTATTGAGCGCTCAAACGGTAATTGGATGTTATACAAGCTCAGCATTTTCATACCAAAATCCACCCCTGATATTTCCTTCCCAGTTCTAAGGGATTTCTGTAAGTCATAGAAAGTGTATAAGATTCCCTCCAGATTTTAATGCTCCAAGGAGGTGGCCAGCTGTGAAAACTAGGAAATACTAACTCTGGTGAATGCTCCGTAGAGGAGTAAGCACTGTCATGTAGCATCCGTGGTGAATGTCACTAATGGGATGGGTGGTAGTGCCTGGATTTTGCACACCTCATCGTGCACAGCCAGTGCTAAAGAGGTTTGGAGGTCATTGCTGCTCAACTGYGTTCAATTTGTCATTTTTCAGTAACAGGGAGACAGACAGGTGGAATGAGTTGATTTAACTTTAAAATCACCCCCCTGTGTGTTTTTATGACTGGTATTTTCATAGGTCCTTGCTTCCAGGGAGAAAAATGGATAGAGCTGGCATTGGTCTGGAAAGCAGAAGACTGGAAAAAATCATGTGTAAATTTGTCTGAAAGTTTTTAGATATTGGCAGATTTGAAAGAAAGAAGAGACCAAATGTAGATTAGGAAGCACTAAGATGACAAAGCATGTTAACACTAACAAGTCTCACAGCCCACTAAGAGAAGACCTAAAGGCACAAAGAAGTCAGTGTCAAATCTCTAAGATCCTGTTGTCCATTCTTCACATATTTCGGGGGCAAGGGAATTATTTCTGATTAGTTTTAATCTGTCTCTAGTGGCTGAAACTCTTTATTGGGACATTCTAGTTTAATTTATTAAAAAGAAATCTAACTTTCAGACTGTGGAACCATTCTTTGATGTGAGACAAAATACCACAAAAGGGGAGAAATGTAGAATTTTGTCTGAAATTTTTGGTTTAAATTAAAATTCTTATTGAGAATCACTGAAAATTTTCTGAGTTCTGCTGCTATAAGATTGTGAAAAATGATTGTGAATTCCCTAACATCAAATCAGTTTCAGTTTCTTCTTACATCACCACTGTTAGCTTGCCTTATGACAGAAAATATTGGTCAAACTTCGACCCTTTCCTACTTTGCTGGTAAGGAATCTTTCTGAACCATGGTGGTGTCAGCGGGATAGTAGTACCTGATTAGCTCTCTTTCAACCTGGAGACTATTTCTTAGTAATAATTTAATCACTTTACTACAAAAACTTTAATTTTTAAAGGCTTTAAGCAGGTAGGAGATACAGCAACTCTGAACTGATATTGCTTCACTCAACCAAGGGCAGATAAGAAGCTTGTCCAATAATGCCTGAGGATGYTTTCCAAGGAGTCCATCTATTCCCCAGAGTGGTACTGAATAACCTTAAACATTTATATAATTCCTATTTCAAATGAGTGGCAACCCAGTGGGGAATTATTTCATAGATTTATGAAGAGTCAATTTATTGCATCCCTTGTGCAGAACACTAACAGCTGCTATCAAAATACAATGCACTCTGAAAAACAGCCAGCACAAAACTAGTTTCTGTTTACAGTTGTTCTGTTTGAGAATTGTTGGCAACTAATCTATATTACACACAATAAAACATATGTATCAGGTATCAAGTGCCCCAGGAGTAGCCCCACAGAAAGATACAGAGGAGAAGACTACATGATTACTCTTGGGTCTTCTAGCAGATTTGATTTGTGGCAGCACTTTTGCCATTTTACAGTAAATAAAGTACCTCAATACCACCACAGATGGAGTGCTTTCACTAGCAGTACCCATCTATAAGTCATATGAATTCCCAGAGCGCCAGGTCTTCATGATTAGATCCAGTGGGAGGAAATGCAGATGCACCTTTCCCAAGAGAAAACTTAGTGTACTAGCASGTATCTCTAATAGTGGCTGCAAAATCTTACAGGAATAACAAGAACTGGCTTTTAACTGGAGATTTTGCAGATGCACCAGTCTTGATAGGCTCCATTTGTGCTTCTGTGCATGAGTTCCTCTACTTCCCTATCCTAGAAGGTGAAATAAAAAGATAGAACACGAGTTAAATAACAAAGATATTAAATAATCAAAGAGGATGAAACATCTTTTGACCTGTTATGTTTGATAATTAACCTATATTGCTAATAAATGACTTGGTTGTCTCCCTGGCAGTACATTTTGGAAGAAAACTGCTGGTCATGTAGGCACCTATACAAACATTAACAGCCAGCAGGAGGGGAACAGGCAATTCCTGTGCACCCAATATAGGCAGRTAAATTACTCGTATGAAGAGGGCTTGGCAATTTAATCCATAAAAGGGAGAAATAATTCATATACTAAAGTAATGTACTCTCAAGATCTCCTGTAGTGATGCTCTACTGCATTTTGATTTCATTTGCACCAGTAAAAATTGTTCYGTTGGTATCAGCAAAGATAAGAATATCTCTCTGTTAATTAGGACCCATAAAGGCCCTAATGATGATTTCACGTTTKGTGATTTTTTGTTTAAAAGACTGTTCTCCTTTGTTGTCCAATATTTTGTTCTAAGAGAATATGAATCTGGAGCTCCAGGAYTGCAGGGACAATAAAACATAAATGCAACCTGTGTTGTCTACATTGCCTGTCTATGTTGTACCAATGCTCTGAAGTCCTGAGTAATGGCTTCCCAAGTCCTCAGAGAGGACCAGACTTAAAAAGTGTCAGTCTCAGCTAGAAAGAGCTGTTCTGTCACTGTGTTTGAAATCCCTAACCTGCATATCACAGTCATGCCTGGAATTGACAGTCTTTGCTGTTTGCACAGATACTCCCTACCTGAGGAACTGTGTTCGGCCCTGGGGTCCACAGCAGAAGGAAGGCATGGACCTGTTGGAGCAGGCCCAGAGGAGAGGCACAAAAATTAACAGCTGGATAGAACGCCTCTCCCCTGTGATTGAAGGCTGAAAGGTTGTTCAGCTGGGAGAAGAGCTCCAGGAAGGCCATATTGAGACATTTCAGTACTTAAAAGGGGCTATGGAAGATCAGGACATGCTTTTCAGCAGGGCCTGTTGTGATAGGATGAGGGGTACTGCCTATATTGTATTTTCATTTGGATAACAYTTATCTGAACACAAGGGCTTAGTACTTGTCATACCATCCCCAGCAGAACTTGACACCTACTCCCACTCTATTCTTCTGCCTGTTGACATTTGCAATTAATATTTGGCTTGTTTGTTAGCCTGCTGCCATTGCAGTTATTCCATTACAAATCCAGCCATTAAAGAAACATTATTAGAAAAGATTTGCCGTAAATCTTACTTGTCCTAATAACAATCCATAGAACAGAAAACTCAGGCTGTTAGGATCCCATGTGGTATGGATGTTTCCCCTTTTAATTCAACAAACTTGAAAGAGTAAGACTGATGAGATCTCTTTTTTCCCCTTTTAGTCATCTTTCTTCAAAGTTCTCAGGTAGTAGCATAGAGGTGCTGAAACTTTTGTCCAGGGTATGCCTCACATCCTCTCATAGGAGCATTCAAAAAGAACACAGCACTGTAAATTTTCAACTTGTAAGCAGAYGTGTCCTTGTCCCAGAGCCAAGGGGCATTCCTTACAGCCATTCATGATGTGCAGTTATCTCACGAGCTGGACGTTCATCTCTAAGTGGTTCATCTGCAGTGTGATCAGGGGGAGGCTGGCGCATTGGGTCGTGCTGCCGTGGGCCACAGAGGAAAGAGGGTGGAAAGGAACTGGCCATCAGACCACTGAACTCTTTCTACAGGCTGCATTTGGCCAGTGGCAGAGGTCAGCTGCTCTTTCTTGTTGCACAATTTGCAAGGAGAGAACTTGTGAGCTCTCACACGCATAGTCCTCCTGTTAGTGTGAATGTTTATCATTCTCAGCTCAAAGCTGAAACTGTGAATSCAATCCCATCACACTAGCGAAACCCTCTGGATCAACAAATCAATCCTGCCAACAAAGTGTAAAATTCTGCTTTATAACAAATGCAACATTGTCAAAAGATGCAGAAAGGATCAGCAATTACAGAGTTAAAYATAATAGAGTTGGCAAATTTGAGATGTAGTAAACTCAATAGTGAACCAAACCCCCTTCACTTCCTCCGTTCCTTCCCAGACAGGTGAAAAGAAGGGCATACAGCCATTTTCTTGTAAGAACCAGAATGCTTAAAATGGTGCAGCAAAATTGCAGTGCAACAGTGTTAAAAGTTCAGAAGAGCATCGCTGTGTACAGAAAGAACTAACAAATCCTGAGGGCTGACATAAACTGTGTAAAACCAAATGTCTAAGCATTAGAAACACAGACTGAGCATTTCTGCTGTGAGCTTCAGCCTTAGCAGTTGGAAGCAAGGAAAGAGGAAAAGTATCTCTGTGTAGTTGTCAGCCACAAAAAAATAATAAATCTTTGGTGTGATACAAGTTTGGAAAGATCAGTTCCAGAACCCATTTTGAATACATACAGGAAAGAGGAACTTCAAGCAGAAAACTAGTGTTATAAAATGAATAGATGGATAGTGGTTTTAAAATCACACTGAAAATATTGAAGTATTTCCACATCACTTATGTTTTGGAATAGCTTTTCAGTGGAATTCGTGAAAACAAAATCAAAATAAAAATAATCATTTTTAATATGATATTGACTAATTTACAGAAACAAGGTTTTAGCTTGGATTCAGGCAGTTTGGTCTGCATGACTTAAGTTTATAGTCAGGAAGTTGTGCACCAACAGATTTCCCCACCCACCTCTCATGCCTCCCAAAGCACATGTAAAGCGGGTGGCAATGACTCAGTTCCACATCTCTGTAAATCAGCCTGAAGTCCTCTCCTTTCTCTGCCCCATTGTCCCTTTGTGCTGCAGATCAGTCAGATAAAGCCCTGGGATGTAGAGGAGCCCTGCAAGTGCACTCATGGAGCTTGCAAGAGTCAGTCTGTGCCCGTACCATCCTTCTAAGAAGTTCTTGTAAATAATTGAAGAGATTAATGATGTGGAGTCTCATGCTCAGGAGACTCAATCTTTAATCATTAATCTAACACATGCTTCACTAAGGCACAGAGCCTATTACAGATAAAACTTAAGAGGAATATTTATTGATCATTGCAATACTTCTGTAATATTTTTAATTGCTAGTTTTTCTTTGTAGTTAAAGTCASAAGAGCTGTGAAAACATACAAATAGAACTGGTAACACTAGTTCAACTAATTAAAGTTTAAATTAGTTTGATCTCCATGTCTTTTGCAGTTAATTATCTCTCTAATACCTACAACAATAAAGTCAAATTTAATCCATGAATCACACTGGATTATCTAGTGATAATAACAGCAATAAAGGAAAATGATACACAGTGGGAACTTGGTTCTCAGAACCAAACAAGCTATCAGGAATAAAATGCTAATGAATAATACACTTCATTACAGACAAAACACTACTCCCCATCAAGAGTACCATCAAATTATACAACATTACTGACAATGGTATCTGAAAAGACATATCATAGACATGAAATCCTTCCCAGAGAAGGGTTGAGTCATCTGTATGCATTTTTTGCTGAAACATAATCATTTCACCCTTGGAAAGCAGCACTGTAACRCTCTATAACAGCAAGAGTGAACTCTTTAAATATTTCCCTGCATGTAGGAAGGTAAGTATAAGGGATATTGTGGATGATGACTCGATGTGTCATGCTGGATTTTTTTCCATCTTTCATTCATATTTAACTTTTCTTTTTAACTTCGGGATTTTGGGTAGTTTATAATTTTTTCCCTTCAGAACAGAGGTTTCCAGAAACTAAGCTGTTGACTTGGCCACAGAATCAGACTCCATTTTGTTCATTCTCCAAGTAGTTTCATTATTTAGCAATTTTGGATGGACTATGCTAGATTCAACTAGACAGCATGAAAGTACTCTGCTGCCTCATCTCTTGCTTTATTGCCCAAAGGTTGGGGTACTTCCAACAAAGAAGTAGTTTCGGGCTCTGAGGTGTGGATTAATTGAACCACTGCTATCCCTGTCTTAAGGGATGTCCAGCCATTACAGTGGCTAGCTTATTTCCAACTGAAAAATTCAAGAAACCTGCCAATTAACATGTACAGTTTTCACATCATCACTGGACTCCTGGACTCCCCATCCTAAGGGGATAAAAACCACTTTCAGAGCAGGGATCAGATTTATCACATCAGTTTGCATGATGACCCTGGCAGTTTATAGCATTAAAGAAGTTCCTTACTCAGCAAATAACTTTAGGTCACGTCTCTGATTTTCCAGATGCATTACACCAAGCATGGCACAGGCTGGGCTTTGAATTTCACATGAGCACATAAGGATCAGGGATCTTCCTCTTCTCTGTTGGGAAACACTCTGCAATGGACTGTAAGATAAATAGAAGGCACTTCTTACCTGTTTTAATTCATGTTTTATGACAAGCTCTGAAATGAGCGACATGTSGCTGTTTAGGCAGCTAGCTAAGATAGTGATGGAGCCATCTCCGGGCTTATAGGGAGGGATTGACCTCAATTAATGAATTATACTTTAAGCCATTATAGAATACATCTCCTGCTGTGAATTACCAAATTAATGATGTGAAAAAGTGACAACATATTAATTATCCCAAGAGCTGTGGTAATGTTAATGAGGCAAACTGAACATAGAGGAGAAGGCAGTATAGCATTTCTTTCTTCTTTCTTCTGGGAATTACCTTTTTTCAGGATTTGGCATTAAGCAGTGATTGTGCAGATTGTTACACTGTTGGGTTATAGTCTCTAATCACAGTGGGTATTTGTAGGAAGTGAACATAAGGAAGAACATAAAAGTTGAACATTAAGAAAATGCCTGCTGAGCCCTTTTAGTGGGAGTTCAGAGAAATGACCACAGAGACWGAGATGTATAGAAAATCCCACCAGAGTACACCCCACAGGCCTGCCTTTTGGAAACACCTGATTGCCTTTACCAGTCCCTYGACTGCAGAGAAGCCAAAGATGGTGTCACTCCTCAGGTCCTACAGCTGTGTGGAAGGACAAGGATCACCCACACAGCTTGTGGGAATTTATAGGTCCCCTCCTGATTCCCCCTGATTCCTGCTGAGTTTGGCCAGTTTCTTTGGATGGGGCCTTGAATTCAGGGGAGAGTCTCATGGTGGAAGTTGAACATTGAAATGATGGAAAATTGCTGCCTGGCATTTTAGGTTAAACYCTTCTCCTGTTTAACGACTCCACAACCTGCATCTCACTCTGATGTCTGACAACCTTTTCCACCAAAAAATCCACCCTAATGTCCAGTCGGAATCTCTTCTGCTGGAGCTTGAGGCTATGTCCTTTTGTCCTGTCACTRGTTGCTTGGAAGAAGAGGCCAACCCTYACCTGGCTACACACTCCTTTCAAGGAATTGTAAAGAGCAATAATGTCTCTTCTCCAGGCTAAACACCCCCAGCTCCCTCAGCCACACCTCACAGGGCTTTCTGTCTAAATCCTTCACCAGGAAGGAAGGAGTAAGTTGAGAAACTGTCATCTAATGAAAGTAAATAGAGGAATAAAATAAAGATTGCAATTCTTTCAATTCAACACAATTTAAAGGTGTTTTCTGAACTTTGAGAAGCAAAACCAAAAAAGGTYGTTTGCTAAATCCTTTCTCAGTTTCAAGGAGAAGAAGATGCACATCAAAGACAAAGATCATCTCCAATTTTCACAACTAACTTTCCCACAGCTAATTATTCCTGCTAAGACAACTCATTACTTTGTTTGATCTTCTTGAAGCAGTGGGGAGATAGCTTAATATGCATCCTTCTTTAGCTAGAAAGAATTTAAATGAAATTTTCTTGATATATTCCCAGCTRACTTGGAATTAAAACTAAAATTATTGAAGGAACACAATCTTAAAGAGCAATGTCATCTTGCATTGGAATTTGAAAAGGAAAAGGCAGCCAAAAAGATTACAGAATTTCACTGCATTGTGTTGTTCCAGAGCCAGGAAGAAGGCATCCAGCATAGTGAGCCAACATTTTTCCCTTTTTTTTATCCAGGTCACTGGGAAAAAAGAGCAGAAAGCTGAGCAACCCAGGGGGCAGCTGAGCTAGACCATATATGCAGCTGCTCTCTGAACACCCATTCTGGGGGTCAGCAGGGCATAGGGGCTCAGGCAGGGGCCAAGGTGGTGCCTCCTACATTCCCATCAGCTCACCTTGCTGGGAACAATGGGGCCAGGGAGCACCAAMATTTCCCTGGCTAGGTGAGGGAGGGGAGAACCTCAAGGAAACCAAGGAAGACTGGAAAAACATGAGGCAGGGCACGGGGCCAGTTGGCCCATCTTCCAAATGACTTCATAGGAAGGTTTGGCTAGAATCAATAAATTATCATGAAGCACTTTGGATTTTGTGAGATTGGTATTTCTCAGTGAGTTTGATGAGATAAGGAAAATGTGCAGGCTGAGCAGAAAAAAAGGCCCATGTGGACTGTGRTTTTCTTATAAAGCTTTAAATAGATTGGTAGAGAGTGTGTTCCAACTTCACTGCCTTAACCGTCTCCAAATGGAAAAAAAAWTGTTCCTCATGACATTCTTTTGTGACATAAATGACAAAGAGAGGACTAGGCAGGGCACTCATGTACTATCTACATGATACTATCTTTGAGCATGAGGCAAGCTGAACAGGGCTTACTTGGAGTCTGATTTTCATACTAGCAGGAACGTCAGTTCGCAGATTCCCTGAAGAAGACTAAGAGGGAGAGGAAGGAAAAGGAAGGCAGAGTTRTCTATCAAATAATTTCCTCTTTTATTTTGCAACCCTGAAAGCAAACTAAGACAACTTACCCRTGCTGGTCATAACTTCTGTGGCCTTCCTCTGTCAATATCCTGCACTCCTGAAGCCTGTCATCTCTGGACAGGAGGAAAACGTCACCAGGATACATCTGAAGTCTTTCCTGTGGCAGGGCACTCCCATCAAGCCATGGGAGGAGACAGAAAAGGAATACAGTTCTCTTAGTAATGCACAGTCAAGTTCAAACTGGACACATCAAACCTGCTATAGTAATCATATCAGTGCAAATGCAAATACTCATCAGGCTTAGTCTTAGGAACACTAATTTAGAAAAATTAGGAAACCCGTAAAGAGAAAGAAAAGAATCAGCCCACAATTTCCCATGGTAAGTAAAATCACATCCGATCCTAAGAAAATCCATTAAAATGCCACAGATTACTAYAGAAAATATGCAGCCCCTTCACTAATACATGACAGAGATTCTTGAATTTGTATGCTAATGAAGATAAACATACTGATGTGAAGTTATTTTCATATGATAGAAACGTAATATGAGATCATAATTATCCAGGGGCACCTCACTATTCATTTACCTAGCATACAGAAAGAAGTATTTATGTAAATATACATGGTCACCAACAAAGGAATTTAGGAGAAAATTTGATCTAATCTCAGTGCRAGGTTACTACTCCAGTGGCTGATAATCACCTTATTCAGAAAACCATTTCCCTCCTCTGGAGACAAAAAGTATTAAATAGTATTATTTTATGATGACGGTTTCTGTTCTGTAGCACCAAGCAGTGTTATTTCTTTTCTCTCCATGCAATCCTGTGATTTCTCTGTGCGAGATACAGAGCATCTGCAGATCCTRACTTTGGGAGGTCAGGAGTTTGACACAATCTGCTTCTGTGGGAGGCTTTTTCCCAATTTGCATATGCTGTTATTRGTCTTTTTCTGCAGCACAAGTAAGTGAGTCCAATTATGGAACCCTGCTGTGATCAATAAACATTGGAATTGTTGCAAGTATTTGGGGAATAAGATATGAGGCTTTCCAGTACTGAGTCTGTACAAAATAGGAGAAAATGCAGTAGTCATAAAGCCTATTTCTAAAAAGGAAAAATCTGTTTATTAAAAAACCCTGGGATGTGAGACTTTGCTTTATTTTTTCATTTCAAAGAGGTCACTCTTATGGCTGATGGAAGACTTTTTTCAATGCACTTTGTATTTGTAACAAATCAGGGACTACATAATAGGGACATCTAGCCATTGGAAGGCCATTTMATTGCCTTGTCTTAACTTACACTGTAAAAAATATACATTTATAGCAAGCATATAACCCTTGTTACTATTTGTATTAATATTCATTATAGCTACTATAATTAATGGCATATTAAAAAGGCACCAAATTATTCAAAATTCCAAGGAAAAGACTGAAAGAAAGAAATAAGGGTTTTTTTCTGGTTTGTTCAAGCRAACTCATGGATGGGATCCATATTATCGTGTGAAGTCAGTTGTATGGCTATGAGAGCTGTATTTTCACTGTATTTTCATACAGAGTGCATTCAAAAAAAGTCATAGCAGATACATGGATTTGTTGGAACTCTGTGCCATACTTTCCACTTAACGGAGTGGTATTTAAATGAATGACCTTATCTTTAGGTGGAATTTACACCCAAGCCCCCAAGTCAGTAAGCCTTTGACAGMTTGCTAAGAAGAAAAGATATGGTCATCATTGCTGCAAGCAGATACATTTTTAGATGTTTAAAGATACAAGATACAGAAATCAAAAGCAGAAGAATTTCAAGCAGCACATAACTCCAACCAGCCCCCCAGAAAAGATCAACTCATGAAGCACAAAATCATATAGAACAAATGTAGATCAGTTTTGAAATTAATTCTAGTTCTCCTCTAACTCGCCTGTGCACACACCTATTCAAACTTCTCCCAGGTGGGCATGTGTCACCTCGGTTAATGACATCAGTAAATCTCAGAGATGATAGCCAGGAACCTCCCTGATGTCACCATGAGTGATTCACTCTCCAGCAAGGACTGGCAGCCAACTAGCTGTCAAACTGCTGCTGCTTGCTTTAATGCAATGAAATAGGAAAGGACAGGCTTAGGAGGAATGGTTTAAGTAAATCTCTCGAGTGTCATGAATACATTTGGCCAACAGATGACAGTGTAATGTGTGGCAAATTATAACAGTAGAGAAATTTCAATTTGAGGCTCAGATCCTCACCCCTGTACAGTTTCAGTACTGCTTTGATAGCAGTAAATGAAAAATTGCTCAATGTGCAATATATGCTTTTAGCAGGGAACATCTCTACCCAAGGTAATGATGCAGTAAGTCCTTTCAGCTTTATAGTTTGGAAAGTCTTAAGAAGGTATCTTCATTGTAATTCTAACATAGATTCAGGCTATCATCATTCARCTCACTGAGAATTTCAAGAAATTTTCCTGAGATAGGTGTTGTTCTTAGATACTTTTGTGGGGCAAGAATCAAATGCAACAAAGAGTGCAATGATTCCTTTGGGTCACAACATCCTTTAGACATTATACCCCCTCTGGTTGAAGTCCATCAGTTGGCTGCCATATTTTACCATTGTAACAACACATAAATTTAGGCCTAATGTTAAGAGAGAGCTGTGTGCCATTTGTTTGTATAGCCAAGTCATCTACAGTCTCGTTTCCTGCCCTTCCCAAAAAAGCCCCTTCTSTTTGTTCACTACATCTTGGAATCAATTTAAAATTTCTTTAGATGCATTCAGGTCTGCAGCTTCTGGCACATGCTTAATCATATTTATTGTCTGTGGAGTGATTTCTCCTCAGGGCAGGACATCTTTGAGGTTATGCACATAGGATAAGAAATTTTTGAGTGACGGCTTCATACCTTCTTACAGTTCTCTTTGATTGCTTTGAAGTCTACATGAATATGGCCCAAGAGATAGTTTGAAAATATTGTCAATACTGGAATTTAAATAGTGCCAATCACTCTCTGCTGCTTGTTGGATAATATAGAAAATTAAAAATATAGAGATGGAATATGTTTTCATTAATGGAATTCAAATAGCAATCAACATTGGGGCAGGAGTGTTTAGAATTTTGAATTATATTTTTTACCAAAACATCAACCATGGCAAAATTCAGTCACATAAATATTTATATTAGAAAAATTATTTCTTTTTTATTTTCCATAAATTTATCTTTTTGCCAATTGAAGATGAGCAAAACAGTTACAAAAATATAGTGAAGTCACCAGTCATTCTCCCAAGATTCAGAGTGTGTTTATTGAAGTGCAACACATATTTATTGTGCACCACTGCTTCTTTTGGTCAGAAGGGAAAAGAGAACAACTTTACCCCCCTCTGGATTTCTGGCCACCATCTCAATAAAGACTTTAAAGCCTTTACTGGCCTGAACATTGGCCTTAAGGCAAAGTTCTGTGCTCCTGTAGATAAAGCAGCCTTCTGCTTTCTGCCCCCTGCCTGTCTCCCCTGCCCTGAGGCTTTTCAGCAGCCAGTGATGTTCAAAGCTACACTTAGGTGTTTTACTTCCAGGAAGATACTGACTCTTAGAGATTTACAGGCCCTGGGGAACCCCCTTAGGTGAGAGGGGAACTCCTGTGGTATTTCAGTTAACCATTCTCTGGCTTCTCTGTGCCATCAAGGAAATACAGGTGACAGCTAAGGGATGAAAATAAGACCATTTCCCAGCTCCTTATTCCCTTTAYTGCTCCACTAACAGAGTAGGGTCCTATAAGGGACAGCAAGAGYAGGAGAACTGGCAACTCAGAAGGTAGAGCATCATTACCATGAAAGCAGAATCTTAATAAAAYAATAATTTTAAAAAATAGTAGAAGTAAAGTAAATTAAAATAAAGTGTACATTTATACTGTTCTCCTAAATGAGATCAGTCAATCGTAGTTGTTCAGTCAATACTCTAAAACCAAGTGAGTTTTTCTCACAGCCAATAACAAGAGTTATGTACAACTAAAGGCAGATTTCATAGTACCTTATCACAAGAATTTTCACACACTTCCTTCCAGATTTCTGTTGAAATTTGTCCAGATAACAGCCAACAAAAACCTGTGAAAGAGGACAAATTATTTTTTCCATTAACTTTGGGCTTCAAAAAAAAGTTAACAAAATCCCAAAAAGAACCAACACTATCAAACCCTACACTTCTGCTCAAATATGGCAGGAAAATAAAAACAAGACTATTCCACTCTGTTCTGACAGGTRTTTTATCCAGTGCAGTTTTTATTCTGTAACCTAGCTGAATCTTGTCTCTTGGGCTCATGAGGAAGCTTTACTTTCTTCCAGAAAATAAAGACRGCTCTCTCCTTGCCTGTAAGGCAAAAGGGATTAAAGACCAAAAGCACAAAACAAAAATCTTCTCCTTTGTTACTGYATCTCTGTTTATGAAGTACAGAGATAAAAGGAAGGGATTCCATTGGGGAAGAAGAGAAAGAGCTGCAGCTCAACAGGTTAAGCCTGCTTGTCCCCACCATTATGCCTGATGCACCACATTTCATAAACTGTACTCTCAGACCTCCATTTTCAAATGCACTTCAATAAACTCATAACTCAGGACTAGACCAGACAGACTAGAAAGGAGACAGACAAGTTCCAAACTCATCATTAAGATAAAAATAAATTCTTGCCAAGTTTCAATGCTTTCCTCATTTCTGCTCATTGGACTTCTTCACTACAGACACCAATTTGAAATCTCCATTGCTGCACTGAATTGATGGAAGTCTACCCAGCTGACAACAGAGCCAGGATAAAGAGGTATCAAAATATATGTATGCAATTTTAAGTTATTTCATACCTGAGAGCTCAAGACTGATTTGAAAATCTGGTTTCTGTTGACATGACAGGACCAGCTGTGAATCTGTCTCCCTGCAAAAAGGTCACAGGCACACAGGAAGCACATGCAACCCAGGGGTCAGTGCTGAAAGGCACAGACCATTTTCTGCCAGGGTCTGCAGTTTCCACTTGCATTTTCTGCCAGGGTTGGCAGCCATCAAAGTGTCAAAGTATCAGGCACAAATCATCACACTTTTACATTTAAACTGTAATRCTTCCACCTAGTTATATCACAAGGAATATTTAAATTTTACTATTCATGRTAATCTTCTCTAATTAAGGCCAAGCAGGGTGCAAAGTTATTAGAGTACAACATTTGACATTCTGTTTGAAAATAATTGTTATTCATGGGTTTTGATTTAAATGAAGTCTCAGCAAAATTAGAATAAAACCCATCTATGTCCAGCAAACTGCCATGCAGCATGACCATATGTTCTACTATAATTGCRAATTATTTCAAACATGTCTTCAGGTTACAAGCAAAAGTATTTGCATGGCAGTATAACTATAATTTAAGCTAGTTACATACACAAAGGCAGCCCTTAGTTTCTTGCTSGTTTGTTGGGGTTTTTTTTGATAAGTAAAAAAGCATCCTTCTGGAGGCAATGGTAATAGTTCAGACAATGAGAGCAAAACTCAATCCCTGAGATATAAGGTCTGTTTGGAAATAACTGGAACCATTTGGCTAAAGCACAGGCTGAGGATTTGGGGCAGGAACATGGCCTGCCAGAGTGAGGGTTAGAGAACAAGCTGGATGTTTTAAAGCCACTGCAGTGACATCAAACACAGTGTTTAACAAACTGCATCCCACCATGTCTCTTATCTTAGTGGGCTTCAGTGGGAAGAGGTGTTTCAAAGGGCCTAAAGGCATCTTTTCTGTGCTTTCCAGTAAACAATAAAGGATATTAAAAGTCCTTTGAAAATGAAGCTGTGAGTTTCTATTGACCTGAAAAGGCATTGAGTCTGTCTCATAAAAGTCAGTCAGCTGGGCCATATTTTCTGTATTCTGATGTTGCTTCTTAGGTTAGTTGGCTGGATATAGCCAGTTGTCTTCCTTGTRAGGAGCAACATGTTTTCAGATGAGTAATATTTGAAGAGCTTTCCAGAGAAGAGGTTTGCAGACATGAGTGTAGAGAGTAAAAAAAACCTCCACAATTACCGGATTAGATGGTAAATATTCAGTTACTCAGATTCATGAACAAAACTAATTGGCCAAATTTTGGTATATTTTCACACCTTTTTGTGTATAAGGATCAAGACTGGAATGAGCAACTAGTTCACCTTATCCATTTCTGGCATTCACACATATAATATGAAAAGCAAAACAGCWGGTTGATTTGACAGAGGTCTTTCTCCAACTGTCTGACTCTACCTCCTTATATTAATTTGAATTTTTATACAGGAAAGCTCATTAAATATTCCACATATGAAGAGATAAAGAAAAAAACTATAAATTACTAGAAACAATGAAAAACATTTTTTCACACAAAAAAATTATAAAAGCAAGGCAAAGAAAAAAATATACATGCTACAATATTTCACAGACCTTTTTCCTCTGGCGTAAATTATCTGCAAGTATTAACTAGTCTTAAAAGTTGAAAAATATAGATTATGCAAGGAATCTCATAAATCATCTCACATTGTGTTAGAAATAGATTAGTACAACCATTTCTTGATCTAATTTTGAAGTCACTGATTTGACAAATGACTTCCATTTTGTGTTGCTTAAAATCTSAGCTCAGAATCCTAGAAGAGTTGTAAGCCACTTGATGCACATGCCTGAAAGTGGCCTAAGTACAATGCCTTTAAGAGAGGATAGTGAAAAGGAAACATCACCTGGGTGGCTGAATGCTAATGAAAACAAWTCAGAAAGCCACAAGGAAAACCATAACACCTTGCTTACTGTTTGTCTTCTGTGTCTTTAGGACTTCAGGAATAATTAYTGGCTGAGCATAATTTCATGGCTGAGCATAAGCATCCTCAGTGATCCACTCATCAGAGGCAAAGACATGTTTGAGGAGAAAATGAAGGAGCTGCTATCCTGAAGAGATATGGAGTAATTTCTCTTTAAGAAAAAATAATTTTAATCTTCTTTCATTCTAGTTCAAAAACTAGAATCCTTGAAACTATTGTGAACATTTCAAGCTCACTATCAAARGTATCACCTTTCTAATCTGCTCCTTCTTGTCCACACTGCTTGCAAAAGGAAACATGGGCAATGCCAATAGAGTTTCAGGGGTACAGGTTTAACAAATTTCTCTTAACTTCAGGAAGAAGATTCTGACTGAGGTGGCAATAGATGGACACATGGATTTCTCACGGAAACTGAATGGATTAACTCTAATCTTTGTGGTTTGCTAACGTGTAAGAAAGCAGTTCAAGCATCTGCAATAATTAGGCAGTAACAGAGCACAGGTTTCAGAAGAGCAGCTCCTTACCTGGCCACAGTTGRGTCACTGGACAGCAATGACACTGTTCTGGTCACAAAAGTAAGCAATAGCTCATCAGCASGAGGGAATTCATTCCTCTGCATTTAAGATGTAGAAAGCTGAAGCAGAAGACTTGAACCATCTTTAAAAGGGCTTATTTTATAGAAATAAGGCTGGCTAAGGAAATGTTGATTTGAGAGCTCTTGTAGCACCAAGGATTACTTTCATTCAAACATAAAAATGCTTAGGAAAAATGAGATAGTCTCTCCGTCACATTTTTTGTACATGAGAAAAGCATTCAATGAATTGGCKACCTTTTACCAGACAGCCCTACCAAAATTACCATCACTGCTTTCTGTTAACTCATTTATCTTCGGAGTTTTCTTCACTCCAGCTTTGTTTCCACATAGTCAGCATGTTACCCTTCAAAAATCTAGTAACACACTTTGACTGCTCTTCAGAAGCATATGTTGTAGAATCTCTTCAACAAAGCCATCAGTAAGCTAAAAGATTCCCTGTGAAGAGAAATAGTCCACATTTCCCTGAGGAGGCTAAGAAASTATTAAAGAACCTCAAGCCCATGAAATTAAGGCATAATTCTTTCCCATTTTATGTGCAGTGCTTCATTTATCATGACCAGATGCTGCCATTCTAATCATACGAATGAAATCATATTTAAAGGGGAAAAAAAAGGCTAGCCAAAAATCTAAATACTCTAAGGTTGTTCTGGTTTTAGTACTTATATTTCAGAAGGAGTGTGCTGAATCACAGCCATATCACTTTGGAATTAAGTGCTAATCATGACGGGGTTAAGGTAAGCCATGTAATAAACAGCTGTCATGATCGGCCTGAAAGGAAGTTGAAGC
This sequence comes from Mixornis gularis, assembly GCA_003546035.1. Classification (NCBI taxonomy): domain Eukaryota; kingdom Metazoa; phylum Chordata; class Aves; order Passeriformes; family Timaliidae; genus Mixornis; species Mixornis gularis. Next base: position 1,440,334 of record QVAJ01000068.1, on the reverse strand, counting down.
TTTAATCAGCTCCAAAAACTGAGCTTTCTGTCTATTGCTAGATAAATAACTAAAACTCAAGTGCAAAGCGGGTGACATTCAAATTTATATGCTAGAAAATATTTCTAAATCCTGAAGTAATTTTTGGAATGAAATTCCATGTCACAAAAAGTCATGAAACAGCATGACAACAATATCRAGTTATTAAGAMTAAACAATATTAAAYAGATTTTTAAACAGACCATTTTCCYAGAAAATGGAGTKTTGTTCTATTTTACAAAGTATAAGGAAAAGATCCCTTCCATTAGTATCTCTGGTTCATTAATTCTGTACAAGCTGCTTTTTTCTCTGCCCARCAAGGCCAAAATAATACCTGCAAGATTTTGTCTCCAAAATTTTCATGTCTACAAAAAACGCACAACAAWATTCTTTAAAGCACAATAAGCATCAGCATTTCTATTTGGGCAAAGGAAAAATAGAGTGTTTTACATTACCGAGTGTGGCTATATTTGTTAACATTAATCCCTCTAAATCAGAACACATTATTAGTCTACAGTTGAGCCTCTTACCCCATAATACAGTAAATAAAATTGTGTAAGAGTACACCTCATTAAGCTGCAGATTGGCAGAAGCTTCTTGATATGGAGCACAATAGCTTAATAGGTACATTTACAAAAGCATGACAAAGCCATAAAGAACTTTCCAGGTGAAAGRTCTTCACTTTCCTTTAATGTTTCTACCAAACACCTGTTTCAGCTGGTGCATGTAAAAAAGCACATGTCTCCAGAGTGAAGATCTTYCACCTAACTGATCCAGGAAGAGCCTTTTTTCATTACTAAGCCTTGGCCTCAGACTTTTTCCCATGAACTCAGGGTGCCGTCTCCTTAATTTCAGTTTCCAGTTAACATACCCTGAAATGTTCTTCACAAAAGCTTCATTGAGCATTGCTGCATGCATCTACAGGAAAAAAAAAAAAAAATAAAAAGAAAAATAAAGAATCTCCAGAGTGCGCCACTGCTAACAAAACTGTTCCTTCTGAATCTGTTGTCTCACAGCATAATGGCCKGGGGATGAGTTGCTTCCTACAACTCTCAATTAGGGTGAAAGCTRTAGCTGAATAGGTTCATGTGAAAGTTAACGATGTATAACACCACAGACACACACTGGGAGTTTTATAAGCTCTTTAAACACCTTTTTTCTGGTAGTCCTTTCCTCAGCTGCAGTTGGGCTCTGAATAGTCTGAAAATCCCTGGCAAGCTGTTTATTYGGTGTTGTCTCCTGTCTAGGTGGAAGAGCTCTTAGCAGATCACAAAGGACTTTGTGTCAGCATGTGTGACACAGACATAACAAGCAGGGCTGCATGAACCTTTTTGGGGGGAAACAGTAAGAATAAAATTCCATGCTGAGCCCTCAGCGGAAACAAGAATTTATCCACACACACGCACACAAAGTAGGACTGTGCATTTAACACCACCATCACCGATTTTCTGTGTTAAACYTTTTGCTTATATCTCTATTTAGTTAATAGGGGGAAAAAAAATCTCCAGAGAGCAATTACAAAGATATAAAATCAGCTCCTGTTAAGGGTGACCCTCAGTAAAGATTTACCCTTTCTATTGACCATCTATCCAACACTGAAAAGTTCGACTACCTAGCCAGCAAAAATATGCTCAATTAWATCTTTTTCTAGACACCAGATAGGAGAGTCCAGGGACCCTACAGGATTCTTGATGGRCCTAAAAAGAGATAGAGAAAAAACAGAAGTGATCAAAAACTGACACTGTGATACAAAYCTTCGCACTAAACAAAAGAGGATTTCATATCTCTCTGAAAGATTTCCTAATAATCTCCTCCCCATTAATCATCCTTCTCAGGCAAAATGAGCCAGTTTATTTTTTCCCCAGAGACTACTTTATAAAATCACTAGCTGAAGATGAAGTTATTGCTTGAAAGCAGACAAAGAAAAGTCAAGAAGTAATCCAGTGCTTTATCAGGCTTTCCCTATTAACAAAATCTGCTGTTTAGCAGCTCCCATACCGTACCTTTGCCTTTATTATGAGTAAAAATATTACTTCAATACATTTAAGCTGCTACCTAAAAAAAAAAAAAAATAAACAGATCAAAAGAGAAAAACATTAAGATAGATTTTTGGATGCTAGTTTCTAGTTTGAGAAGATACCATCTAATTTACTGCCAGAGGTTTAATGACTAGAACYTATCCATCCTGCACTGATTGTGCAGCAAGGAATATAGAATATAATTTTTCTGCATTTAGTGTTCAGTTTTTTGGGTTTTGTTGCTTTTAAGCTAAGGAGATAGGAAGTGCCAAAAGGATTTGCCCCATGCAGTTAATGACACTATTTTCAGTCATTATTTAATTGGTATACAATTATGCCTGATTAAATCCAAAAAAAGGCTGGTTACAGGCAGTACAAAGGTGGGTACAGCTTTGTTAATGTTCAGTCTAAACAGACAACTTGATTTGAAAATTCATTAGCACTTTTTWAAATTGAGAATGTTTGGTGATTTCTTGCTTTATTTATTACTGGAAAGAGGGAAACGGTCACCTTTCCCTATCTTTTCTCTTTATTGTCATCCAACTTCTCCAGTATATGCTGTCACCATTGACTTCTGCATTTCCCTGCAGCATCACTCTCAGGAAAATTCCCTATTCAGTAGGCTCTGAAGATTTATTCTGCATTCTCTCTTATCTTTCTGCCCTATTAAGCTTATGACAGTCGTGTTCAAAACAGGAAAGCATTGCACAGACCTCTGGCACGAAAACAGAAGTGCTTTTCAAGAGGTGTGAAAAGCCAAAGGAGGAATAACTGGGTAAGCGATGCATTGGAGAGCTTTACAGAGCAGAGGTCCTGCCTTTGGTTAGGGGCCACTACCTGTCATTCAAAATGCTTTGGAGACCTGTCCCTTTCAAACAAGAAATTTGTGGTCAACTCTAGCAGCTGAGCAGAAAGTTTCTGCCATTCACTGGATAGTCATGTGCCATTAGATGGAAAGAGAAAATGCTTGTATCATTGTCTCAAACTCTTCTTATGGTTCCCAAGATCCTCACTAATCTAGCTTGAAAACAGAGGAAAAACAGAAAATAATATGCCCCATTGAATAGCATGGCCATTCAGGAGCAAGACAGCATGACAGTTAATGAGCAAGAGAAAAATCTAATCCTACAGTTTTGGTTATCTATGTTATCTACTYTAGGACAGTCATAGATATCTACAAAAAAACTTTACCAAAAGAATGAAAGAAAACATGTACTATARCACGTTATCTGTTCTAGATATTCTGAACAAATCTTAATCTGAATTCCTTAATTCGACCTACATGTAGGTTAACTGAATGGAAACAAGGCACTCCTCACACCACACAGGAGTGTAGGAAAATTACAAACAGATAACTGGGACACTACCTGGTCTTTCCAGCACAATCCAGATCCCCTGAAGGTGATGCATCTGAACTGCCTAGATCTGGCAGAAAGCAATATCAGGGGCAGGAAGCTCAGAAACATCCTGCAGAAGCTGTCGGTAACACCTGCCTGCTCTCCAACATGCAGTAAGAAATTGGGGGACAATTTCAGTCTCAGGGGTATCCATGAACCTCTTCATGCTTTTGCTCTGTCCAGCTGACACGTTATCTCTCATTGTTTTTCCCTTAAATGTGATGTTCYTTCTTTCTAATTCTGTTATTGCTGATGTCATGAACTAGACTACAGCAACAGTTCAGTGACTAGAATAATGATGCTTTACATATGAATGTGGGAACATTAACACTTGTTACAGTTAAGGTCAAATTCCACAAATGTTTTTAAGAAAAATAGTGAGGGGAAGACGTTTTGACAGCATCAAAACACTTTGTTTCAACATGCTGAAAATAACATGCTGAATTTCAGCCTTTCAGAACACTCTTGTCATTTCAATGGATTTGCAAGGGTCAAAACAAAAAATGTAGCTGAAGTTAAACTAAACCCTTCAGCGTGACTAACAGCTGTCCTCTTCTGACTCAACAGTAAAATGCAAAGAGTATTTTGTATGCTATTTAAAATAGAGTTCATCTTCATTCAAATGTATATATGAAACTGTCTGTACAGCTGGATYCATTTCTGTTTTGTGTTGCAGCTTTTGAAGTGCATCACAATGGGAGGAATAATGAACCTGGGCAGTGGACTAAGAAAAATTGAACTTTTATTTTAAGGCTGTTATAACATGATGTGGTTTGGTTTTGAGGTTAAATTAGAATTTTAAATGGTTGATGGGAAAGTAATTGCTCAAGTAAAACCAACACTGTGTAGAGAGGAAGAAACACAGGGAAAAAAACTCTAGAAAATTGTATTTTGGGTTAACTTGAAATATTTCATTTAGACATGAAAGAAAAAGGTTGCTTTCATTTCTCTTTATGTAACTTATTTCCCCACCGTTATCTTTTAAGGGAGCTGACTTCAATCAAATTTCACATGAAAGATGCAATTTCTAATGAAAAAAGTCAAAACACTGTAAGTGGCTTAGAGCTTGAAGGATAAATATTTATGCCTCAATTGCAATTACAGTGTGTTCTCATTCCTTTCCTACAGACAAATTGAATTTTGTCTGATTCAGAACTGCAGGAGAACAGAAATGCTGAAAGAAGGTAATTCTCTCAAAAATAACTGAGAACTCCTGGCCTCCTTTTTCTATTGCTCACAGGCAGCATGGCACTTGCATCCCACACTCCCAGTTTGYCTGCTGAAAAATAATTTATGACATCTACAACTTTGTCTTTCTTTAAAATAATTAAACTTTTTACTCTTTTAGGGAAGGAGAACTGAGGAGCCAAAAATCCAGCAGCAAGAGGTTATCCATGTAAATCTGAAGACTGGATGTATGGRTGCTTCTTGTCATTAAACCTTGGAGCAGCTACCCGAAGATGCTGCTCAGTAAACTGCTTGCTCATTCTCCTTTCTCACAGTGCAGAACCCCCAGCAGATCCAAGCTACCACTAGGCCTCATTACTTAATTTGAGGAGAATCTCTGCTTTTGTTTCATTTCTACGGTAATGCCCATATTGTTTTCAGTATCAAGCTTTTGTTTTCAAAAAGCCAGACAGCACCTGACAGCAAAATATTTAATGTTCCTTCCTTATTGTCAGCAATGTTTATGCATCTGGATTGAAGCACTAAGTCAACACAAAAAAAATGCTTTTGAAGTATTAAATTCCAATTTTTGCAGAAACATTTTTCCTGGGGCAGCATTTAATTTCTTTGCAGACTCTGTAAACCACTCTTCTTCTGGCTTGAAGAGTTTCTCTGGGCTGCTAAAAGACTGGCTGGTGAAAATATTGCCCATTTCTCTCATCCTTCTGGAAGAAATGTCRCCTCATACTGTCAGCCACATTTTAACTCTGTGGTTTGGGTGTCCACTTAAGTTTTCAGTCCCTGTACATCCTGCTGTTTCTGCTGCTAAGATTTACAGTGCTTTGAAGTGGGATTTGGGTTATAATTACTGGATTAGATGCCCAAGTACAGTGAAGATGCTGCCAGCATATCTCCTGGGAATTGCATTGATCTTGCTGCTGGTCAATTCCCATCCTGTTCCTCCACATAATCTCAGCATATTTCAGATCCTCTCAGATCCTGCTACATCAACACAGAAAATATATTTACTCTAGTTCTCCCTCCTCACACTGCCAATGCAGGAGCACACTGGAAGATCTGCACCACCAGGTTTTGGCTCTTTGACGAGAGACCCTCGCTGTAGAATACRGCAGCTTGAAACCTCTAATTCCCACAACATGAAGTAGACACTAGGATTTTTTRTGCTGCATAGGCAATGAATTTCAATGGTAGGACAAGGTTTTGTTGCCTTTTAATGTGAGTCACTCTTCAATACACCATCATTTTACTTTCCTTCTGTATGTCCATCCATTATGAGAAAATATAACCATAAAATTTAATTTTTCTTTTCTAGCTCTCACCCCTAGTGAAAAAAAAGAGTATTGTAGGCAAATACAGGATTTCTTTTGAGCTCTCCAAAATATTCCTATCTGTGGAACATTAATCTCTTTGTGACTGCAATTAAAAATATGTCCAACACCATGTACATGTCTGCATACTAAATATTCCTAAACAGTGCTATGAAGACAATGGGCTTATTACAACCTCTTTTWTTTTCTTTGTGATTTATTGAGCTATTGATATAGTTCATTCAATTTGAGATTGAGAATAGTACACACACTACTTCTGCCAGGTGGCTTATTCTTAGTGAAATTATGGATTCACAGTTTAATTACTCTAGTGTTTGTCATTCACAATTCTTACAATTTCCTGTCAGTGTCCATTGTAAAACTTGGTTTTCAGGTGTTTATCTTTGCCTCATTCTAGTATTCAAGTTGGATGTCTTCTTTTAGATTAAAAATGTTCAAATACTTTCAACTGAGATCTTATCTCTTTCTGTGGAGAGWGATAAAAAAATAAATTCAACACTTTACCTTCAGTACTGCTCTAGTCCCTTCTTCAGTTTCCCTATGAATTAACTTCTTTTCTCTCCCCGGATGACTCAATCACTTCTTCCACATCCAGTGTCTTCTGTGTGTGTGTGAGGGGAAAGAGTGGAAACAATTGTAAATGTTAAACTTGAAGTGTCACAGAAAAGGTGTTATCACAAAACAACCCCAACAAAACAAAACAATACAGCACGACAAACCAACCAGGCAATTTAGAAGCAATCTTAATTTTTTGTAATCTGAAATATCAAGGTTTTAATTCTACATAAACTCTACCAGACCCAAGAGATACACACATTTTGTTCACTTTCTATTTTATAGTGTAAATACTACTCTCTGGTTCCCTTCATCACTTAAAGCTTTGTAGTTTTTCAACTATCCTCTCTTTGGGAATTAAGACATGTCAGGGATATCATCCATTTCTGGTCTCTTCACACAGATTTCTTTCCTATCACCACTGACAGCATCACATACTTTTAAAACCTTCATGGCTGCTTGAAACGGCTCTGCCTTAAAAGGCCTCTGTTTTATTTGGACACYTAGGAAGTATAAATTTACTAAAATCTCTTAAATTGCTGTGTTTATATATACCTGTATGAATTCTCAGAGCCCAAAACTCCACATTGCTTTGATACAGTAAAGCAGAGAGTAGCAATTTAAAATTAATTACTCCAAAMAAATTTTAAATGGTACTTTGAAGAGGAAATATTTTTCAGGTGTTTGCTTATACTTCCAGGAAGTATTTATTCAGAATTTTCTTGCGCATTACCATTACTTTAATATGTGAAGGTCTCAATTGCATATGGATTTCATTCTGATTGAAATTACTCAAAAAATTCATAGAGTAAATTCACACGCAAAAATTTTGAGTGTGAATACATGCACATGTGTATAAAACTGAAAAAAATGGTAGGCAAAGAGAGGTGAAATGTTCTGCCTTGGCCATATAATTTATTCATAGTGTGTCCTTGTATACTAGCCATTCCTAAGCATTTAAAAAACATTTGCCTTGGTCTTATAATCCTTTTGCACTCTGTACCTTCACTACAGATTTAATTCAAGCTAACAAATTTGGGCTAAGGTTCCCTCAACAATTAACATCAGATGTTTCTGCAGAGTGAACTAAAAAAAAGAAAATGCACCAAAAGCCTTGGAAAAGATTAAAGCACAGACTTTTCCCATTGACATATATTTTAGCCTCTCTCAGCAACTTGAACAGGTTTTCAGGTGGATGGCAAATTCACACTCAGATTAAACTGAAGGCAAATTATGACTCCGTACTTCAAGAGAGCCATAAAAATTATTTAAGCATTTTAAAGCAACTCAGGTTACATTTTCAGTAGCACTAAAAATGTTTTTTATACTAAAACTCTTTGCTTTTGGGGGTTTTGTGTGCCTGTCCCCATAGACTGTGAAGGAGCCAGCACTCTAATATACAGACTCACAACAAATCCTTGCCTTTCTAAATTATTTGAATTATCTGACTGGTACAAATCTTCTCAGTGCTCTTTAATCCACATTTCTTCTGGTATGCATGGATTTATTTGCAGATCTGCCAAGCTGTCCATACAGGAGCATCCCTTCCCATCCTTTATTTGCACTATTACACATAGACAGGCCAGGTGCCAGTATCACCAACTGGCTGCTAACTCACATCAGCTAAGCACCGAGGTACTAACTCTCATTTGTTTTCAAAAAAGACAAAGGAACTTGATTTTGGAAGAGAAGGTTGTTTTCAATGAGAGAAAATTGCAGTCCTTTTGACTGCTTGCTCTTCTGGAAGAGTCTGTGCTGCAGTGAGTATTCCCCAAGCGGCCGTAACCCCAGGGCACACACATGAGAGGCAAGAGGGAAAGCAGCATGACTTGCAACTCCTACACAGAATGTTTCCTACACTAATGCTCTTCTAGAGACATGAACTAATTCTCCTTTCCTAGCCTCAAGGAAAAGGCTAACACTGCCCCAAGCCTCACTCTTTTTTTTCCCCTTTCCTGTATCTCGCCTTTTGTCAATAGGGCTACTAACAATTTATTATTTTTGCTTGTAAAAGGAAGTAGGATGATTGTTTTGAAAACTCTATCTACTCTGTAGTAGTTGTTCAGCTACTAATTTTCACAAGCTGGTACCTAAACTAAGACCAGAAATTAAATCAAATTAGTTGCACTGAAATTGATGTAATGAGTGAAGCAAGATTTTTTTTAGGAAGTACATAAAAAAAAAAGTCAAGAAATAGTGAACAGTCTCAATGATGAAAAGTAATAAATATTTTAAACATATGCTGGATTTCTCACTGAGATTATTTTCTCTGATAATACTAAGTAGTTTCTCTTACCTTTGATCATTGCCCTGATTTTATTAGGTATTGAGTTTGAATCTCTTACGAAAATAAGAAGCTAGAGTAAGAAGATATAAGAACAGGAAGGCAGAGAGGAGAAGATATTTGACCACAAATAAAAGTGAAGTGAAAGATATCTGACTCTCATTTTCCAGGGAATTAGTTCAAGGGTCAATATCCATGGCAGACTTATTTTAAAGCCAGGTGGGTATTTAATGGAGTATGCTCCCAGATAGGTCATTAAACCAGGAGACACAATTTGAATTATAGGAAAGTTTAAAGAGAAATTTCAGTCCTGAGAAAAACTCTGATATGTCAACTCTTGCTCCTATCCTGTACAGAAAGGGAAGGCTTTCATTGGAAAGATAGTTGATGAGAGATTAACAGACACTACTTGTTAGACTGAAAAGCCATCTGATGCTGGCTAAACCATTTTCCTTGACCATGCAGAACACTACAAACTGTCCTTAAATTTCACTGATGCTTAATAAAAATTTACTTTGCCTCAGTGACCCTAAGAGATCAAAATCCTAACAGTAACACTTGCTTCCCGAAAATACTGTGAAAGAATTCAAACCTATAACCACTTTTGGAAACAGAAAAATAGGTAGTTTTTTAGAATAAGAAAGGTTTTTACTAAAACACAGGAATTTTCAATGACCATAAACTAAAACACAAGTTCCAACTTAACACAAGGGAGAACTTCTCTAGGCTGAGGGTGGCAGAGCACTGGAACAGGCTGCCCAGGAAGATCAAGGAGACCTCTCCTTCTTTGGACACATTCAAAACCCACTTGTGTGGTTGCGGTGATGTGAGTCACCCGCTCAAAGTGACCTTGCCTTGGCAGCAAGGTTGAACTGGATGATTTCCAGAGGTCCCTTCCAACCCTAACTAATTTGGGATTAATTGCAACAGAGGACTATAAGATAATATTTCAACCCAGAGCAGACTCAGTTTTGTGGAACACCAATTGTAAATCAGACAGGAAGAGGAAGGCCAAAGGAGATAGTTTTCACCATGGGTATTTGAGAATGGGGTGAGAAAGTGTCATAAGGATAATCAAGAACATATTGTGAAAAGACTTATCATTGGGGCTTGGGTAAAATGTCCCAGCAACAGTAGCAAAAACTTGAAGAAAGCTGCAGAAATTTCCCTGAAAGTGAGCTAGGTAAGGTACTAAAAAGTAGATACTAAGGCAGGGAAGACATTAAAAGTTCAGCTTTTGAATAATAAAAAGGGCAGATCTTTTTCTCTCTGCAGGCAGGACTCTGAGACCTCAGTCTACCAAAGAGTCCCTCAGAGCTCCAGCAGTCACCACCTAACATGATGAGTGGCAAGGACCAAGCAGAGCAGCCAGATCTGGAGGAGGATAAAATGTATGAAGAAATGAGGAATAAAGGAGGAAAGTGGCCAAGTTATTACAAATAATAACAAATGTTCTTTTAAAATATTTTCATTGCAAGGTTTTCAAGAAGGGTGAGGTTTAAAAGGGAATAGAGGAGCAGGAAAAATAAAACTGATGTGAAATGTGTTTCATTTTCATGTTTTGTTGTGAAGACGGAGCACACCATTCTTTTGTCCTTACTACAGGTGTGAAAAGGAAAAATAGTATTTTCCATCCTCATACAGCTGTGCAGCCTTTTTTCAGAGGCTCAGAAGAGAGTCATCAGTTAGGAAATGAAAGAAACAAATATTAGGTCAGGACAAATTCATAATCAGGTGCTTAAGGGATCTGGATTGTCAGGGGAGCGACTTCAACACACTTCAAGAAAGTAGAAAGGAGAGTGACACAGGAGAGAAGATGTCTTACCCTGGGGTCCCAGAAAAGCAGCTGAAAAGATAATAGGGAGGAATTAAGGAAGACCAAAGTCAGAGAAGGTCAGAAAAGAATTAGACTGAATCAGGAAAAGAAACAAAAGCACCAGGTATGTGAGATGTTTCTAGCAGGGGAAAAAAAACCCACATTAGGTCAAAGAATAGAAAAAGTGATAGACCCAAGGACTGCTATGGGTAGTGCAGAGTAGCACTGTCTCAAGAGTTCTGGGCAAACAGAGCTGTTGGTGTCAGTGAGCACACTGCCACAAAGAAGCCAGAGCAGAAGCACAAGATTGGTGGCAGGATCCTGTGGGGGGAGGTGATATGTGGAGGCAGGCATAGGCACATTGAGAAAGCAAAAAGTCTTTGCATCAGTTCATTTCTTTCAGAATACTGGAAAAATAACGTGCTGAATGGAGTTATTTAACCCCCTATAAATGATGGTGGCACTATGCATAATCAACAACTGCATCAACCATGCTAAATAATAATTGTCCTGCATCAGTCAATAAAGGATTCCTAAATCCACATAGACATAACACACACAAACTGCACCCAAGGAACTATTGCAGTGTATCCCATCAATATTTAACAGTCTAATGTCTCCCTAAGCAGCCATTGTCAAGATACACCCAGAGGGCCTCAGTGGAGCTGTAACAGCATCCTGCATACAAAATCTGTGGTCTAACACTAGTTTAATAGGCTGCAATGTGAGAGAATGTAGCAGGTACTGCCTATAGCACCAGTCATCCATGGGTAGGGGGAGAAACTTCCAGCAGGAAGGGCAAAACAGATTCAAACTGATAGCAGCAACACAATCATTCCAGTGGTGCTTTTCAAACACCATATTGGGCACAAATTCACTGATATAGCCTAAATTAGACAACTGGTTATGTTACAATTTTAAATTGCAGTGTAACCACACGAGAAAAAAAAAAAA
>QVAJ01000068.1:1398828-1428681 GCA_003546035.1 Mixornis gularis | reverse complement strand
CCAGCATCATGAAGAACTTGACAGGAACCCTTGAAAGGGAAAATTCCTAATTAATGTTGCCCCATCCTGCTGTTTTAATTTTGCGGAATGCATGATGGTGAAAGAGATCATGCTGTATCATTTCCTCCAGTAAAGATTAATTTGCAATAAAAACAGGTTCACTTTCACTCAGATGCATTTCAACTTGCAATAATGGCTTCCAAACCCATCCTAAGCTTTTCCCAGGAGGGAGATGCTATTTTGGAGGACATGGAAGTGGTACAAATGCAAAAGAGCTGAAAATAAAATTTGAATCCTTTCACCTTTTCACTGTTAACAGTTTGGCTGCCCCTGAAGTACTTAAAAATTATGTTGTTCCTCTGATTATATGTATATTTATATATATATATATGCGTGTGTGTACATATATCCTCTTATTACTGCAAACAGAAGGCGTACCACTTCATGCTGCAGGAAGGACATGAACAACATTCAGAAACTTTAAAGAGTAATTTGATACCCTCCCAAGTAATCTCAGTGCTACTGTGGTACTATAGAAACTGGGCAAATGTGATGACCCTTCTCTGACAACAGCAGGAAAACTCATGATAAATCAAGTCATGATAAACCAGTCTGCAAGTGAAAAGCAGGATTCCATTGCAGTCATCCAAGCTAGACTCTGTGTCCTTCTCCAGCCAACCTCAGCAAACCATTTTCAGATCACAGGATATTCTGAGCTGGAAGGGACCCACAGGGATCATCAAGTCCAGCTCTTAAGATAATGGCCCATCAGAGGATTGAACCCACAACCTTGGCATTTTCAGTGTCATGCTCTGTTTCTTCATGGAATACTGTCATTCCAACAATTCTTTCAAATTTTGAAGATGCACTTCGGAAGAGAGGAGAGGGGGCCTACTGGGTTTAAAAAATTGAGTCAGATTTTCTTAAAAATATAACAAGCCCATATGTTGAAAGCCCATTCATAAACAAGAAAGTTGTGGTTTCTCTTTGTTTTGTTTTTTTTTTCCTTCTGAGCACTTAGAAGTCAAGCTTTCTGCTTACTTTCTACAATGAGAAACATCTTTAAAAAAATAATATTACTCGGGGTTTTTTTCTTGGTTGCTTCATTCTCTTTTTCTAATGAAAAGGTAAAGAAGGAAAGAAGGTGTGATTGTTTCCACACTTGAATTTTTTTGCACAGACTATGCTTTGGGACTACACAGCCAAGAAATATGGAAGTACTGGATAGACCTCTGATAAATGTAGCACATTGGCATTTGTTTTGTTTCTCTTCAACCAGCCTTTTCCCCCAGTTCCCTGAGTTTCCTTAAGACTATTAATCAAGTGGCCTGGGACTAAAAGATCTTTTTCCTAACTCCATTCAAAAAAAAAAAAATAATAATAACAAGCAGTTATAAAGGAAGATTCATCTGGTAGATTCCTACCACAGATAAATGCAACCATAGACACCGATTGATTTGCAAATGCTAAATATTTTCAAAAGTGCATGAGTAACTTGGAAGTCTGAATTCCATATTTAAAAGACAGTTAAGAATCTTGCTTCCACTAATTTCTGGTGAAACTCAAGATGCCTTTTTCTGAATTAGTGGTATCCAAAGCACAAATATCAATTTGGCCAAGCTTCATTCTGCCCTGCCTGGCTCTGCCTCTAATCACACCCTCTATATCCCTTCTGGGGTACCTTTCTTCATCTGAACAAAGAATTACTATCATCCTTCCAGAAAATCCCTGAAATGTGTCCCTCTGTCCGGAAAGCTTAAACTAATTGCAAACTTCCAGTAAACAATTATGGGCATTATCAGTATCTACATGAATTTCTGTGAGAGATCTGCAAACTACCTTCCTCTGGCCCTTCTTCCGTGATTTGGATATATATTTAAAAACTAACACACTTTTAAACTGACTTTCAAGTAAAAATATCTGTACTTGATGTCACAAAAACTTGACCGAAAAAACGTTTTTAGTACATGTTTTTGCGGGAAATAATAATACAGCTCTCTGAGGAATGCTTGATAACAGAAACAGCTATAACAGCTGAGAGGAACCTCATCTGAATGGAAAGTTGGGACTTAAAAAGATTTAAAAACCAGATGAAGCAGCTTTTCATTATGACATAAAAGAGAATGACACAACAGCAGTCTCCTCTCAGACTGAACTTTCCTCTCAGACTGCAAAGACTTGACAGCAGAAGTGAAAAGAAGCCTCAGTTCTCAGCACGCTTTCCTCCCTCAGCAGTGTACCAAGCTATCACACCTCCACTGGGATGCCAGAAGCCAGCAGAAGGTTATCTACTCAAATTTGCTGATCTTTCTTCAGAAGCAATGCTTAACCTTTATTTTCTGAAAAATGTCTTAAAAGTAACACGTCTTGTCTATCACCACACAAAAACCTGCCAGATTATCTAGAGGCACAACAACGAATATGTAACTATGATTTCTTTGATGCTGTGAGTAAGGTTTATTCCTTTTGAACTCAAGGTCTTAGTTCAGGCCTTACCAGGGAATCCAGCCTTACAACTGTGTAAGGTTCATGTGCAGCCAACCCACAGAGCTGTCACTGCTTAATGTCTCTAACACTTCCCAGTACTCCCAACAGACAAAAATCTTCAGCTGTGTTAGCCCAGCTGCCTGAAATGCATTCTGAAATACATCCTGGAAACAGAAATAGGACAAGCAGAGCCTATGATAAATTATTTCACATCCACTGAAATCTGAGTAGATTTCAGACTTTGAGTTCTAAAAAAGGTCCTTGATAACACCAACAGCTCCAGTACAGAAAACTGCACTGTTATTAGCTGACTTCTTCTGGCAGACATAACTTCTTTTGCTCAGTGCTACAGCACACCTATGAACCAAAGGTCAACCTTGCCAAACAATGTCTCTACCATTTGGTCCTAAAGCACAATGGAGTAACAAAAGAATATTTAAACCCCCACAAAAAAGCTAATTATTTTAATTCCCTTTTTTTTTTTCTTTTAAGCAGAGAAGGATTTATGCTAGAGTTTTGGACCCCAGCTTTAAGAAAACAGAGAAAGTGTGGCTAGTTTTTGCCTGAGTACCAAAATATGGGCATAGCAGAATAATGGCACCTAGAGCAGCTCCCAGTGGATATTTCTGCTCAGTAACAGATGTGTGAGCATGTAATGAAATGCCTAGCAAAGGAAGCCAATGGTACAATGACTGACAATGAAAATAATACACAATATCAAGAGAATCATGCTCCACTAAATTATGTCAGAGGGTTGGTGCTGAAGCCATTTATGGGGCACCAATGATGCTGCCTCAGCAATGAGATTTAAGAGCCTGCTTCTCAATTGCTTTGTGGCCCACAGAGCTGCTATTGCCAGCACAAGGCAAGCATGACACAAAGCTTGCATGGCATTTTTTCAGTTATACAAGATGATTCAAACTCTGACCCAAGAAGCCTGCCACCACTTCACTCTTCTGACATGACTGTGCCAAGTTAATCATTTATCCTGTCTCTGCTGGTTAACAGCAGAAAGAAGAACAACAGCTTTGCTCTTGAGCTCTTGAATGCTCTCTGCCCACTTGGCATCAAAAGCTCACACAAGCACAGAAATGTTAGATGATTATCCATAGAAATTATGGCAAGGAGGGTGGAGAGCAAAACGTTGCTATTGTTTCTCATCTCAATTGGCAATAGAGAAGGAGAACTGAATAAAGTACTCAAGGAGGACAACAAGGCTGCCACTTTGAAAAACAGCAGAATGCTCCAGATGGTTGTCACTTTCACAGAGCTGCCTCAGCTGTTTGTGACACACAGCCTGCACTAGTGCCAAGCTGTCAGAAACATAGTGGGAAATGGTCAGCCAGAATCATAAATGGGGTCCTTGAACGTACAAAGCAGTGACAGCTCTGTGGGTTGGCTGCACATGAACCTCACACAGATGTAAGGCTGGCCTCCCTGGTAAGGCCTGAACTGAGACCTTGAGAGGGGTGTCAAATATGAACTTAACACATCCTCCCTTGAGACTGCAGTCTAGTATGTCCAAGTACTCACATCAAAGGAATTCCAAAAGGACTTGAAAGGGCAAAATATTATTTAACCCACAGCATAATCTACAGTGGAAAACTGACCTATATTATTCATAGACTATCTATCACTAGCAAATTTTTTGTGCTCCTATTTACATACATTTGCCTCTGTGTGCTCTGACCCTCACAGATTTGATGTTAATAAGACTCAACTATGGATTTTATATTTTACATAGGGTTTATATATATATATATATATATATATATATATATAAAAAAAAACTGTGATTTTCATACTGTTTTAAGAGGTGCAAGGGAAAGGAACAGAGGTTATACCCAATTCATATTGGCTGAGGGTTTCTAAAAGAAAGTACCTACAAAATGATTAATCAATGACTCATTCCATAATGGAAAGATGTGATTTGTACCATTAAAGGAGTAGTTCATCATGGCCATATTGGACATGTTCCTGCTCTGAATCAGCCACAGCAGGAGCTTTGTCAGGAATAATTGCCCAAGGGACTAGCTACAAAAATCAGACTCATTTCATGGAAGCCCCCAAAGGATAATCCCCTCACTGAATTTTGTTGACTACTCATGCAGAATGAATCTAAATAAGCATTTCAGTGAGAAAAGGCTCTAAAATATGGTTCGAAGCTGTGAAATTAACTTGTCTCTCAGTCAGTTTCTTCTCATACTCAACAAAAGATGAAAAGAAATAATGAAAAATGTGAAACCCTACCATATGCCTGTGGAACTCCTAGAAGGAATTTAGGGTCTGTATAAAATGACAATTCATACATTCCGAGAATTAAATATTATCTCACTTACACAATAGCAAAGTTTCTGAATAGATAGTAGAAACTCAATTAGTAAACAAACACGACAATATAAAAAGTCCCTAGAAAGACAGAGGGAAGTCAGAAGACAGCACATCAACTTCAAGCTTCAAACTGTGCTAAGGGGCAGCCAAGGCTGACACTTCCCCACCTGGCTGATGTCTGCCTTCCCAGCAGGAGTTTGCACTGGGGTTGTCTGCACAGCAGTGTCTTTATTTCAGCCACTCACTCTGTATTAGCCAAGAAAAAAACCACTATTTGTGCTTATAGTTTGGGTATGATCCTGTTTGTGAACAAGTAAAACTTGCCCAGATGTTTACAGTCCATAGAGCCCCAGGTTCCAGTAACAATGAATATCATGCCTACTACCCTTTTTTACTCTTGTGGATCCTGCATACTGCAGAGCAGTCTGGCTGCTACCCAATTAAGCACTCACAAGAATGCTGAGCTTAAATCCAAGGGTAATCAACAAGAGAGATATTTGCATGCTTACAGAAAAAATGTGATTAATTTTTTGGAGGTAATGGTGATAAGTGATTCTTTTTTGCCTGCAGACTTAAAAGCATGAAGTTTTTCATCAGCCTAACTAAGCCCTATACCTTAGAAGGAATACAAAATATGAGGAAATAAAACACAAAGTCATCCTGAAGAGTCACACACAACATGTACTTTTTCTTAAATCATCTATCTGAATTCATAAAGTCATCTTTATGATAACTTTTACTGAGCAACAAAACCAGAAAACCCTTTAGCCACATTCAGTTCTGTTGTCAGCTCTGGTGCATACCTGTGGTGCTGTAGCAGTAGCTATATAGTATACTCACTGCAGTACATACGAAAGTATAGTATAGTATACATACTATACTAGTATACAGTGAGTATAGTATACTCACTGCAGTACATACAGAAATCATAAGAATAATAGCTGACATCTGTCAGACTGTACTGCCTTTGTCACATAAGCCCAAACTGCTAACACTCACAGAATTCAAAGTGTTCAGCAAATATTTTCTACAGAAAAATTACTGTAGAGTACGGATTCAGAGTTCATGTCACTATAAAACGGGCTATCTGCTCCATGTACTAGTAGAAAAACTGGAAGATATACATCAGAGGATAAACCTGCTTCCTCAGGAGATTGCAATGATCACCTGACAGGGTATCTGTTTCCATCAGACAAGTCTCATTCGCTCATTATATTGATTCATGTGTCTGTCCTGAACCTTGTGCTGAACCTAGCACCTGTAATTTACCTGAAGTTTAATCCTCGGACTTTTGAAAAGCAAATCCTTAAAAAAAAAAAAAAATAAATAAAATCATCTATTTACAAAATACAGCTCCTGCATTTCTAATATAGGAGTTTTAAAAGATTTCCTAAGCTTATGCAGAGCTAGGGCTCTGCCATATTAAATCTTCTCTGCTTTTATTGGCAGAAGAATTTTTATTTTCTCCAGGCTTGCTTTCTGCAGCACCAGTATGTCTGTGTGTATGCAGGCACACATCTGTGCATGTATAGCTGACAAAATATTTTCAGTTTAGAAGGTGAAATTTTAGTTGTAAATGTGTATATGTCATTGCCTATCACAGATTCATAAATACAGTTCAAAGAAAAAAATTTGCTATAGGAAATGAAATTATTTGAAAAAAATTAAGAAAAAGGGAAAGAAATAAAGGTGAATTATTAAATGGCCTGATTTGTGGAGGACTTACTGTCTTACTGTGCTAAGTAGCCTTAAAAAATAGTAACAACCAATAAAGATCAGCTAATAGAGAAAAATACCTTTGTTATTTCTTAGCTGCTAGAAGTCTTGTACTGAATGTAGTGAAATAAATCCACGGATTAAATGAAACAATAGCAAAGAAAAACTTTATAAGAGCTGAAATGTGAAAGCATATGTAACCTTTCAAAATTTCATATGTTCTTCCATATGCCTGGCCTTTGCCAATTCGAAACCATTTTCTATATCAATGGACAGGATCCCTTGTTCATAGTCTTTCACAAATGAATTTTTTTTTTTGCCTTGTTGTTGATGATCTAACAGGGACCCTGTCCCCTTTACACAATGGAACTATTCTCACTCCAGTGGAAACTACAGATGGAGTTGGAGCACTCAAACACAGCATGGTATTTTAGGAATAAAAAAACTCCAACCATTGTAAACTTGGCAGTATTTTTTTTTTTTTTTTTTTTTTTGGTCTTTTGCAAGAAAACCGGCCACAATAATATGATATAACATATCATGGGTTGTTTTGGATCTGGGTTTAAATGTTATTTTTTTTTTTAATGGTAGTTAGACAGTTACAAGATGTGGCTCAGTAACTTATAACTTCCATGTTCCCACAGAGGTCCAGGATATAGAAAGACAAACACATCATCTCCTCTTCAGGCAGCTGTAAACAGAGCTCACCAGACAAGTACAAATGTCTTATACTTGCATTCTTCATTAAGATTA
Organism: Mixornis gularis; assembly: GCA_003546035.1. NCBI lineage: Eukaryota > Metazoa > Chordata > Aves > Passeriformes > Timaliidae > Mixornis > Mixornis gularis. The sequence continues at coordinate 1,421,394 of QVAJ01000068.1, read as the reverse complement.
ATAGATTCAAAAGCCAGAGAGGAACAACCTTATCACGCACTCTGGTCTTCCACCTAACAGTTGGACCTACCCTGAATTTATCCTGGTGTCAAATTTAATTGCTGTGATTTGATCCTTTTTCTTAAATTTCCAGTGACAGAATACAGCAAAAATGTATGTGGGTTGTTACAACATTGACTTCTCAGCTAAACATATTGTCTGAATTTTTCTTGTTTCCACTTCCATGTGCTGGATTTTACCATGCAGTAGGGTCACCACTCCACCCCGGTATTGTTATTCGTCTTTTACACCAGTATAATCACAAAAGAAATGTTGTCATACATTCTGTTCACAAATCAAAAATAAATCACATTTTTAAAATATCTATAATGTCTTATTGTTTATACAGAGGTATATTCTTTGAAAACTGGTTTGATTTTTCACAGAAAATTTGTAAGAACAGAAATCTATAAACACAATGATTGCCTCCTTCCTCAGGGTCAGTTTGTACTTCATACTTATAGGAATAAGTATTTGTATCACAAAACAAGTCCAAAAAATCTACCAACTTCCTGCTTGTCATGTAAGAGTTAATCACAGCCACAGACCTTTTTCTCTATCAAGGTACTACAGGGGGAAGATGTGGTGCTTATAAATACTATGTGGAACAAGAATTTTTAATATTATTCTTACTCATTTCAGTATTTCTTTGACAAAATAACAACCTGTGAGATAGTACATTAAAATGGTAGAACTTCTACTAATTTTAGAAAGTGAGACAAAATGAATCTGCTTTTATATGCTCACTGTGCCTCATGCTTGTATCTCACACAGCTCAAGAAGCAGTTACTGTGATGCCCAGGCATGTCATGGCATCACTTCACATGTTTTCAGCAGATAGAGCTGGTCTGCTAAGTTGTCATGGAAGCACTGTATCTGGAAAAGTATAAGCCTTGCTCGGGATTTACTTCATTTTCTCTGGCAGTTACAGAACCTCATGGCCAGAGTAAAGTACCTTCTCATGAGTAGGGAGTTCATTCACACCATGAATTTCATGCTGCTCGTTCTTTGTCTGTAGAGAATTGGTCCAGGGTTCGCAGACAAATTCTTTGTCTTTAGCATTCTGTGACTAAATTACTATACACTTAATAAAGCAGAACTATTTTCTGTTAGTAATATATTATCATACATCCATGTTACAATTGTCCTTTGAAATTTGGAGAGAACACTATGTAATCATTGATGTGAGAAGGCACAGATAAGTATAAAAATAGTTGGATAGACGTATCTGGAAGATATTTTGTCCCTTAAAAAGCAATCAGTAAACTGAATAGACCACTACTCTAACAATGGAATTTTTCACTCCATATTCATATGTAGAGGAATAGATTCTCTCACAAATGCAGGATAACGATGGAAGGAGCAGGCAAAAGGAACAGCTGAGCTGTGAAAGAGAATTTTATTAAGAGAAACTTGACTGTCTGACTCTGCAGTAATACAAACATGATTACACTGAGGAAATAACTTTCCATAATCATATTTTCTCATTGTAAGATTATTGTACCTTGAAAGTCTCTTTTTCAAGGAGCCAAGCATAGTCAGTTTGGGGCTTTTTGTGCTTTGATTATTCAGGGAAGAAGAAGAAGGATTAGAAGAACTAGAACCTGCAATAATCCATCTTCCCCCATACCAACATCAGCAACCATGGCAGAACCTCTTCTGATGACGGTTTCCAGGCTCAAAGTGTTTGCTGGGATGGAGGAGATGGGATGGAGGATGAACAGCACAAGATCGCATTCTTTCTTAATTTGGTAGGGCATAGATTGACACATCTAAAAGTTTTCAAAACCATGTTATTAGTGAGCGCTTACATCTGCCTTTGAAAGTTAAACTTTCAGCTGACACTTGAGGGGGCCTGTTCAGTGAACGTGGTGTGAACAGAAAACTGGAACTAATACAAGGATTTCTACCTGGCCGTGAGAGGCACTATTCATCTGTCAGAGGTAGTTAGATACATGATTAGATAGATAGATAGATAGATAGATAGATAGATAGATAGATAGATAGATAGATAGATAGATAGATAGATAGTCTGCTAGGCATGACTATAATCATTTAAGTATCAGCATACAGCTGCCAAATGACATTTTTCCTCAGTTGTAACTTTTGAATAATAAGGCAGGAGAGAAGGCAACTGGAACACTTAAGGAGGAAGCCAGAGGCATAGCCTGATCAACAAGATCATACCTACACCAGATGCTATATTTGTCACCACATATCATATCTATAACTGTGATCTCTGCTGCTTTACCTGAAGCAACCAAATATAAACAAGTCAGCATTGTTCAATCATCGGGGCTGAGCTGGGCTATTAGCATCAATTAAAAAATCCAAAACATTTTTAATAAAGCCAGACTTACCAGATTTGAGAATTTATTCTCTTTGAAGATATGAGAAGACTTGAAGACATTTCAACTAAAGGAGGAAATTATTTTCATGGGGTCTTTTTGCTCTTTTTTCAAAACCTTTACAGTGACACATCAGTTTCCATCTACTGGTATCTCTGTTCTTAAGGAGTTAATGCATTTGGCCTTCTCTCAGTAATAGAAAACAGAACTCAGTCATTAAATTTACAAATACAGAAGGAACTCTACCATTCACCTCAGCAATATCCACAAGCATGTCTGATTTTGTACGCTGGTGCTCTGCCACAACAAATAGTTTCAGTATCCATAATTATGGTTAACCTTAATGTGATCCTTACTCCCTCACACCATAGCTTCTGAAAGAGGTGACAAACTACAGCACTATCAAAACACACTCTTGCCAGATTCTTCAGCAGATGACAAATCCATCTCCTAGTCTGCAAGGTACTGCGAGTGGTGTGCCTTCACATTCTGTTAAGATACCACTTAGTTACCAGTAAGCCAGGCCTAATGCAAATACAAAGAGATCTGTGTTTTTGAAGAATATAGCTCAGCCACAGGCAAAAGTGCATCAGGAGAAAGGGAGACTATGTAAAATATATATACCTGTTGAACTGTTTTGGTTTAGTTAAATTATTTTTATTGATGAACACAGTGTTTATAGCCACACAAAAAATAATTTCTTCAGAGGGATTTGAGCTGTAAAGGATTATGTTTATACAAGGTTTCCCTTTTTGCATTTAAAATAACCTCTAATTTAAATAGTTACAAGCAACTGCTCTAAGTCTTATTATTTTACAGGTCCTTCCTTTTACCTACATCACTCCTCATTATCACCTGCAATAGGCTAAACTATTAATAAAATCTCATCYGCAGCTGTGGTTTGCGCAGGAACAGTATTTAAGTAAAGCCATTATGCCATTTGYCCTTATCAAGCTTTTAAACTGAAGTGAATACAAGTTCAACTTCCTCATGTTTTTCAAGTTTAGACCCAAGGCCAGATCACAACACTGAAGACAATCTCTTAGATTAAAAAGTGTGCTTATGTAGGCTAGATATGAGGACCCTGAAAATTTTTGACGATCAGATTTTGATTTGATCACAAGCAACTTTTCCCCTCTAATTTTTTCATATCCCACTTCTCAAATATACTTAATTTCAAGAATCTGCATTGCAATGGAGGAGCTTCTGGCAAATGAGAAATGTTGTAAATCATACAGCCATAATGAAAGGTAAAAGCTACATTAAAATTCACTGTGCTCCTCTGCAGGAATTTGTAGCAAAGATATGAGTAACATAAGTTCACGTGTCTGCACTAAAATATTCTCTGCTGTACACTCATCCATCAACAGAGGGAAACAGAGTGGTGCTTAAATAATGCATACAAATTCCACAACTGCTCAGGTCTGAAAATAAATACCAATGCAAATAAATCTGTTCAATAAAGTCAAGAACTGTACAATTTCAAATCATAACTTTGTCAGAACAGCAGAACTATCTGTTCTGAAGTGAAAAAAAAAATTCACTAGTCAATGATGAGTCCCCAGTAATGCATCTAAAATCAAAATACCTGACATAAGCAATAGGACTCACTTTAATACCACTTCAAGGTCTCATGAGAATAAATCTACTCCATTATTGTAATACATGCAAGTGCCTAAGTGGTCTTTTACCCAGACACTGATTGAGCTTGACTTTGCTTATTTAGGAATGGCTCACTAATTCAGCTTTATGGAAATGAAGGAAAATAGAAGACACATGGGGTAGTCTCATCAGGAAAGCCGTGTTGTTGTACTTTTGATTTTATGAACTTCCAGTAATCTACAATTGTTTCATACATTTCTCACCTTTTTATTCTGCTTCATTTTTCTTCTGCTCCATTTAATTCTCTTTTTTTTCTCTTGCTTACAGTTATACAATAAAGGAGACAGTTCTGCATGACAGGAACACAAATTGCACGGGAGTTAGTCACACCCTTGGTGTAATATCATTCCACAGATTTCAGAAACCTTAAAAAGTCAATATTTACAGGGCAACAAGATCAAAACATGAAGATCAATAAACAAAGTGCAGCTTCAAGTGCAAATAATTCAAAATTTAAAAGCACAGCAGAGAGATGAAAGTCAGAGGCAGTATTGAAAGGTGTATAAAAATGCATGGCAATCAGACTGGTGAGCATGCTAGCTGTGTTCAGCAAGTCCTTCATACTGGGGAGGAAGATAATTCTGTTCACCAAGCCAGCATTATAGATTGCCATTGAGTCTTTTTGTGAGGTCTCAGTTTATGTTCTGAAGTGTGAACTTTGATTTCCCTGATTTTATTTGGAATAATATTACTGGTAATATAAATTTGGCATTCTCCTAAACCCAATGGAAGTATTATTTTGATGATGCAGACATCTTCCAGATCTATACTATAAGTGTATAAGTGCTATAAAAGGACTGTACTTTGTCAGATGGTGCATTGAATACACATATATTCACAACTTTGAAATATACCCCTAGGATACATTTCACAGATATGGTTATTATTTTTTAATATTTTTTTTGTTTGTTAAATCTTTTATTCTCTCTCACCTCCTGTGCCTTAAGTCAAAGTTTTATGAGACAATTTTTATTTCAAATTCAGGACAGCTTTGAAGACTCATCCTCAAAAAAATGCTGATATATATTTTCTCCCTTACTCACTATATATGCATAATACTCTCTCTCTCTCTCTCTATATATATATATATGTGTGTGTGGAGAGAAAAGGGAAGGTAACATTTCCCTTTGGTGTGTAATGTCTCCCAGTTCTCATCTCAATCCATGACACCTTGGTTATATTTTCTCTCTCCTGTCCAGTTGCAGAAGGGAGGGACTGAAAGGCTTTTGTGAGTTCCTGGCATCTAGCCAGCATCCACTCACTCCCAGTTCAAACACAATTAATAAAGCAATTAATAAAGCTTCATGCCCACTTTAGCATCTTTTTCATTGCTCAAAAGGTGATGTTGCTGCCATCACCATCTAACAACACTGGCTGTTCTTAAACCAACACAAAACAGCTAACAGTAAATGTAGGGTACATTGGCTCTTCAGTTTGCAGTTGCTAACAAAAAAATTATATTCAGGCTTTATATCATTTTGCATCCTTTTTCCATCCAAAGATTACACACTTCAGCTGACATATCTTGAGACGTGAAAATACAGGGCATTTATGAATACAAAGAGTATACAAGGAATGCAGAGTGACAGTCCTGAAAACAATCACTTATTTTCCCTTCCCAAGGTCATAGATAACACTGAGAGGCTCTTCACTAGAGTCTGTAAAAGCCTGGTAAAGGGTCCCTGTTTGGCGTTGTCAGGCAGAACTGCATTAAGAAAAAATGCAATGGTAATTACCACATTCTGTAATTTTGATGCAAATTATATGTGGGGCCTCAAGTTGTTAGCTGAAAAAGGCTGATATTCTCTTGCAATTGCAAGTTCCTACGACAGGAGTCATCCTCATTAACCAGGGAAAAACCAGTCTCTCACAGGTTCTGTCTTTTTTGCCCTTAAACAGTAGGGCAAACCTTGGTCTTTTGTAGCAGATTTTCTGAGAGAAAGWGTCTCATTCTGTACTTAGAATGAGACATTGAATAGAACAGTGAACTACCCAGCTGAGGCCTGTCTGGCTGAGCCTTGGCCTTGAAGGCCTTGAGGCCCTGAAGCCTGTTGCGCAGGTGAAATTACTTGTGGCGCAGCAGAAATTAGATGTTAAGGTATCATTGTTAGATAGTAGGTTTTCTAGAGGTCACTGAGAGCAATTATTAGTGGGCACGGTTAGCCACCTAAAAAGCAAAATTAAACAGTGTTTGTTTGCTTGCTTTCTATGCTGTATTCCAATAGAAATGTCGCTCCAATTATAAACTATATAGAACTGTATATAACCTGCACTCTTAAGCATTGTCCATAAACGGACAATGTGTGATTAACCATATTGGTCAGATCATATATTGCTCTGGCTCAACCTCTCTTTATCTCAGGGCCTCCCTGCAACAGTCTTTTTCTGTCTTGCATCCTCTATTGTTCATAAAACTCAGTTTCTAGAAACTAAGAAATTAATTCCAACTGAGAATCAATATTTCTTATACATTTAGGGGAGACAAGCTGTATCTTCATATCCTTTACACAATTCATCCTTCTTTAAGATGTAAAACTGTGGAACTATAGGCTGGTTTTCTAACATCTGAACCTTGTAAACAAGATGTTACTTTCACTTGCAGCAAAAATAATGTCTTTGTGAGCAAGAGAGGGGTGTTCAGTAAAATGGATGATGGTTACAGGCTTGAATAAGTCAGGAGAAATGAACTATTAATGGTTTTATGCTAGATGTAATTTTTAAGCAGACAGCCATATCTTGAGGCAGTCTCTAGCACTTCTATTCCAATCTGTTCAAAGTGTGTTCATCATCTGATGGAATTGTTATAACACTGTTTAAATGTTCTTCCCATTTACCTCAAAGCAAAGAAGCCTTTAAATTCTGTCTGAGGCATTCAGAGGTAATACTGCTCTCCTTCAGCATAACAGAAAGTCATCTGTCACCTGAGTGAAAGGTACCTACAACAAACAGCCATCAAAAATTAATGACAGGAGCTGTTTCTTCTCCCATGGTTGGTGCTCTCTTAGAGTTTCAAATCATGTTTTTCTCCATTCAAGAAAGTCAGCTATATTCCCTGGCTTGCCCTGCGGGACAGCAGATGTATTGGACATGGAATGCCCTTTCATCTCCCTGAACACAAGCTGCAAATCCAGCACTTGCTTCTGACAGGCAGAGTGACCCTTCCTCACAAGTGAGTCTCATGGGTCCAGCTTATCACACAGGCTGAGGAAGCTCAACATGTTCAGAAACAGCAACTCACACACTACAATTGTTGAAGGGAGTCTCACTGGAAGGCGTTTGTCTAATAACATGTTACTGGAAATGTCCTTTGACTCAGAGATTTGCCAAACCTGACAATGAAAACAACAAATGAAAGAAGCAACACCTCTTCAATTTTGTCCAGTTCAAGCGCTCCAGAGGGGAGAAGAACAAGTAGGAACCAAACAAAACATTCCTATAGTATGCCAAAATAGAAACCTTCCTGAATAATTCTTTGTTGGTAATGTTTAAGGGCGCATCACTTCTTACAGTTAAGAATCCTGCAAGTAGTTTTCATGTGAAAACTTAAAACTAAAACCAGCTTCTGCTACATTTTAGTGATGCATTCCATTCATCTGGAAGTGTCTGATTTCCAGTATTGTTCTCTTACCATAAGGCAAAAAGCCTTCAAAACCCTGATTTCTGTCCTTTGCTGCAAAAAAACCCCAAACCTAATACTTTTTATTTCTTCCCCAGCTCTCCTCGGACTGCACATTAATATGTCTTAAGGACAACTTGGGCTTTGTGTCACATGGGCAAAACATTTCTATCATGTTTTAGTTTTAAAGCTTTCACTAAGGCCACAAGTTTTGGAGCTGAATGCCTACAGCTTGACATCTGCAATACATGACCCAGACATCTGAATAATTATGAAGAGGCTCATACTGCATGCAGAGAAGCATAGCAACTCTTACAACATCTCAGGTTCAGATACTTTGGCTGTCATTAGATAACCAATCTAAACACACTTTCAGGGGTAGTGAGTAAGCAGAGAATCTCAGGCTCATGCCCTGCAGTTTTCTGAAATGGTCTGAGGCTTCTTAAAGTATAATACATGCACCCACTAAGAAAACAGTAAAGTATAAATAATAGGGATAACTCACTACACCGTGTCATGGTTTAACCCCAGCCTGTAGCCAAGCCACTTGCTCACTCCCCCAGCAGCAGGATCTGGGTGAGAACAGAAAGGTAAAAGATAGAGAACACATGGTTTGCACTAAAGACAGTTTAATTGGGAAAGCAAAAGCTGTGCACAAAAGCTAAGCAAAACAAGGGATTTAATTCCCTGCTTCCCATGCTGCATCACTCCAAACATCCACTCATTCCTCCTTTCCCCCTCACTTTATATACTGCTTGTGATGCTATATGGTCTGTAATGTCCCTCTGGTCRGTTTCAGTCACCTGTCCTGGCTGTGCCTCCTCCCAGCCTCCCAAGCAGCCCCAACTTCCTCACCAGTATGGCCCTACAAAAAGCAGAAAAGGCCTTGGCTCTGTGTAAGCCCTGCTCAGCAGCAACAAAAACATCTCTGCATTATCAACCCTGTGTTCAGCACAAACACAAAACACAGCCCCATACCAGCCACTGGTAAGAAAATTAACTCTACCACAGCTGCAATCAGGGCACACCATCAGTTCTGTATCCTAATGCATAGAAAGTTGCAGTATCATTTCAGAGGTAAACCTGGCACAGCAGGAAGAGGGGAGGGAAGGAGCCTTCTTTTATTAGCTGGTATGCTTGGTTTCCTGCAAGTTTAGCCTTATGCCACCTAAACTGTCTCTGGTCTCACAATAATGAACCTTCTACCCAAACAGCATGGGTGTCCATCCTATACAATAACTCAATCATCTCTTCTGTCCCTTGAGCCATACAAAAACATCTCCAGTTTCTTCTCAGGTCCCCAGAGCTTTGATAGCAAGAGCCAGAAAAGCCAGCTCTGAGGAATCTAATGTGATATCTAAACCAACAAATGCAATATCCCAGACAGTTTACTTCTTTTACCTTTCTCTGTTTTCTAGAGAGCTTCTTATCCCGGTAAGACATGCACATCAAAAATAACAAGAGCAAATGAAAAAAAAATATACAGGAAACTTTATACTGTAATATGACTGCCTGGACAGAGATAACCAGAAGAAATAAATGGTCAGGAGAATAGAATTCTACATTTTGTGATGACATGTCAGGGTTAGGAGGTGATACACTATCTCTGCTGTTCATACCTTACCTGACCTCTTAAAGAGGCAAATGGGCTGCAAGTCAAATCAGATGTTCATTTTCCCCTAAAATCAGGAGACATAGGAAGCTTCATAAATTTATCAATTCTGACCCCTACAGAGAAAATAAAACGTATCACACCTAAAAAATGAAGGTCAATCCTTCAGACCTGCCATTCTTCAGCAAATACCAGACCTTTCTTCATGTCAAAAACTGAGCCTTTCTTGAGCCATTGTATAGTAACACAGCTTCAGAAAAACTGAGAGRAGGTAGGCATTTGTTAGATGTGCATTGCAAAGAAAGGGAAACAGTGAGGTTTGGTAATTATGTCATGTTCTTATTTTCTGTTCTAGGAGTAAAATGATATTTTAGGAATAAACTGAATTATTAAAAAGGGCATATTGATTCAGCCTGCCAAAAAGACACTGCAATATTCATTTTTCATTAACARGTTTCTTAATATACTCTGTGATATATCCTAACAAAGGTGTTTATCAAATCAGCACCAATGTGGGGAATTTTAATAAGGCAAGCCTTTACTATCACACAGATTACACCCATTTATTATCTAGTACCTCAGCCAATTTTAGTCTCTTTTCCCAAAACAATCTGCCTCCAGCTACTATTCAAATTTGTCCCTGTAAAATGTTATTATGAATCTTGAAAAACTGTGAAAAACAAATGAAAAATAGTTTGGTTCCATAAGGATTGATATGATGAGGACAAGAGAAAAGGCATATTTGTAGCAAATAAAAAGTGTGTCTTTCCTTCACAAAGTCTTCTTGTACACATCCATATCTTTAACTGTATGCACATGCTTAAATTCCAATTCAGTAGGACTTTATAGGCTACTTACAGTTAATAATTGCTGAAACATTTTTCAGAACACTGCTGATTTTAATCATATGCCCCAGTGTTTTACCAGAATCCGTTCCATGTTGGTCAAGATTAGAATAAATACTATCAGCTATGACTTTACATTTCATCTAATTCAAGCCATGGAAGGCAAAATATAAAAAGAAATTGTCTCTGTTTTTTCACCCAGGAAACACAGATAGTTCCAACAGTCACATTCAAGTGCAATATTAAGGACTGCGTGTTTTCAGCTGTTAATAATTACGATAGGTGGATGACTTTATCTACTCATCCCTCATCAAGAGGCTTTCTTTGCTATGCAAGATTCTTTCTCTGCCTTTCTGGATGAAACAAAAGGATAGAAATAAATAAATGGATTTTGAAATTGTGTGAGTGCAATTAAATGGAATGGGATGATACAAGTGCAGTGAAAAGGACCCAAAAATGCTGAAATGATACTCATTGAAATCTAAAAATCAGTTAAAGAATTGAAACAAACAGGAGAGGAATTATCATGAAATGTATTTTAGTGGCAGAGTGGGGCTAGAGTTTCAGCTGATGGGCATTTCATGGGGTCTGTGTCTCTGTTTTTGCTCAGGCAGTGCCTGGTCCTGGTGTCTCTTGTCTTGGCAATATTAGGGTCTGACAGAGTTGACCAAACTCTATCCAAGATTTTTGAGTAGAGAAAGTGACATCCAAAAGATGACACCACAGAGATAATCTGTACAAACACCCACACATCCCTGTATTTATCTATGTCTTTCATTATCACTCCTCTTTGCAGAATCTTACCTTATTTTCTTTTCAAAGTTTTTAACACTTGAAGTTAAGCAAATAAGTTCCTTTATTTTCATTGCCTGATGGAACATCTGAAATAAGTTGATAGAATGATGCCTTTCTTGCACCTATGCATTTTGCCATGAGGAAGGCACCAGAAAGAGAAGACTACTTATTCTTTCAACACAGTCCAGTGTTCCTAGTAAAAAATAGAACACTGAATAAAAAACATGCTGTCAGAAATATGCTTGTGAAAGAGTAATTTCCACGGCTGAAGAGGGAATTCAGCCTTCAGTAAATTCACTGTAGCACCTAGAAAGTCTTTAGCAATTTTATATATACATACATATATATATACACACACACACACACACACATACACACACACACACACGTATTTAAAAGTAGCTTTGAGATCTAGTGGTTTTAAATAAAACAACATTTTCACAGGACTATTATTTAAACTTTTAATATTTCTAAAACAGAGCTAAATGCTCTTCCTTAAATACCTAAATTCTTAATCAAAAAAAAAAAAAAAAAAAAAAAAGTAGGAAACAATCATTTTGTCTCCATATCTAAACATTTCTTTATTGCACTTAATTACCATCAAGCCATTTACTGCTTTCCAGCAAAGGCTATCAATCTTTTCCTATTGCAATCCATGCCAAAACCCTCCCTTGCTTGTCCATGTGCAACCAGGCAGATAGAAATATTCAGGGATTTTTGAGGCTGTGCAAAAACTGCTGATTCCTCTGCACTTAGCTGAGCTCATACAGCATTTTAAAAGTCTGGACATAAGCATGAATATTGTGAATGTGGGAAATAGGTACTTATTTGTATTAGCAGAATGCCAAAATGTTCTTATTAAATAGGAACCAAGATCTTTGTGTTTTACAAACCTCTGAATAGCCAGAGTGCAAGCCTAAAAACAATATATTTACATAATAGAGTGAAACTTAGTCCCTTAGTGTCCTGACAATTAACAACTTGATACCAGCTAAGTTTCTTCTTAAAGAAATATATTATCAAGAATAATCAAAAAAGAAGTTAGATTTAGTTGGAGACAGATGGGGTGAGAAAAGTTAGTGATAGAATGAAAACATTTAAAGTACAAGGATTACTCAGACAGAAAGAACAGGCTTCCTGACCTCTGTAAATATTGCAGAGATATTTCTGACACTGAGGAAAAAAAACTATAAGATTTCATATACATCTGTGTCAGGCTACCAAAGAAACTAAGGGAGGGAAGGAAAAGACAGCTTTCTGTTTTCACAGTCCATGGTTAATTAACATTTGATTTTGAACAAAACTCAATGACCACATTACCCGCATTGCTAACAGATGAGTAAGGTGTGATATACACAACCACTGTTCTTCTATTAATTTTTTATCTATTCTGAACTTCAAAACAAATAGTCACTTACCATTATTCAAAATTTGCCATTTACTCCCATTTGAGTAAAGTTCATATTGAATTTTATTCTTAGGCAGCAATAAGATAATGGCTTGGAACTCATGCTTAGAAAATTAATATTTAAATAACTTACAGTTTGTTGTGGGTTTTTTTTGGTGACAATCAGTTTGTTAGATCTAAGTCCACTGATAAGTTGTAGAGAGCACATCAGAGAGCATGGGTATGAAATAGATATTGTGTCCTTTATACGAAAAACAAATATTCCCCTAGCCAAGAGCCTCAGGAAAGCCAGACTGAAAGCATCCTATCAGGATAATTTACCTGGTTATATTCAGTGACCGATTCATACAGATTCCTTGTTTTTCTTCTTCAAGGCATGTATATTAGAGTAACATTAACAACCTAAGTATACTCTTTGTCCTACTGCTGTCAATTTAAATACCTCAATTTCCACAGAATCCCCATTAAAAATATTTTTAAATTCAGTCTTTTGATAACAGACATTTGCTTCTGAAATTAATGTGTGTAATTTTACCTCTAGAGCTTAAATAACACTATTTTGAGTTGGTCTGCTTCTAATGTCTCATAATTTGTAGTACTATTAGACAGTCAGAAGCTTGCAATTCCTGCTTATGAGCATTAAAAATAGATAAAGATTTGGATTAATGTTTTTAAAGTTCTGACTTACAGTAACAACAAAGTATGACTGGATATTTGTTCAACAGCCATGATGTTGAGAAAGATCCTTAACAAAGCAAGAAATTTGTATAGAAAGAAAATTTCAACGCAGCTACAGACAAGAAGCACAGCACATGAAAAGGTCACAGCTTTCACTCTGCTGGGAAGCACCAAAGAACTGCATGGAGAATAAAAGATTGAGAATCCCTCTGATGTCTACATTACTGCAGCCACACTCTTTTTCTGTCCCAGCTAGCAAGCACAACTGAAGAGGAAAAATGGCTATAGGCTGAACACAAACCACCGGAGGCAGAAATTACTCCACAWCAAAGACAATGTAATGTTAAAATCAACAATAGAAGGCTCTTCTTTATCTACCCCATCAGCAACCAGCTGCCAGCTCCCTCTTTCCCCGCACCCTACACAGAAATGTTTCAGGTGACCACAAGACCTCTCATTTTGTACTTTGCAGCACTAGTGCATTACTTGAGTCTTTCACTTTGAAGGCAAATTAGCAGCATGCCAATCTGAGCCTCACAGACAGGTCAGAAGAATCTGGTACAGCAGTCAGAAAAATGGAAGCAGAAGTGGACTGACCTCTAGGAAAAAGCACCTGTTAAAAGGAGATGAGCTCATGGACAGCTTATGAGGGCAGGATGATAGGATAAGTAACCTTGCTCTCTCAATAAGAACTATTACTCTGATTTGACAGCCATCACATTTTGCCACTGTATATTCAGCAATCATGTATAAAAGTAACAGCTTTTACTTTATAAACAGGGTTAGTTAGGTCAGGATTTTAAGGAATGTATGAAAGTTTTTGCTTTCTGCTTCAGCCTTTAGACACAGCAAGATAGTGGAGGCTGCAGCACTAAGGAGTAAAATTTGATACTGCCATTTGTCTTTGTCTATATCCTCACATTGATGTTTCCTCCAAATCCTATCACAACTTAATCTCTCCTGATGAATATCCTGATGCCATCTAAATGCTGATTGCTCACCTGTCCGTATCTCCATGCCCGTTATCCACTAACACAAAGGCTCAAACCAGCTCAAGCTCACCTGTGATGCCCAGTTCTGCTCCATGAACCTTTTTCCTGACTCCTGCTAACACGAGATGGTTGGCATGGGTAGATGTATGGCCACAGGACCTGGATGATGAAGTCCCCAGAAGCAGGAGGAGAACAGAAGGTGATACTCCTGTGCATATCAGAAGAGCTAGGTACTTTGGGTGGGAAGGGAACCTTTAATACACGGATGTGGCTGACCATGCTTTGAGATGTGAGGTAGGTGCCAGAGCTGAGGGTGGAGGGACCAGCACAAGTTAAACAATGAGGTGTTGTCTGCTTAATTCCTGTGTGGAAACATGAATCCTTCCCTAACACTGTAGAAAAGTAATGTATGTTTTATTTTAGTTTATTTTCTAGTTGTCATTTAGTTTGCTCCAGAGCTTGGCTTATATTTCCAAGTCAATTCTGTCTTAGAATACAACAGTGCTCCACCTGGGAATACTTTAATGTTTCCTATTGGACTAAAACTGCATTTGCAATGAAATTCACATGAAATTATGAGGAAGAAAGAAATTTAAACCTTGAAATATTGTATTTTTAGACATGTACAATCATGACACAGAAGAAACAATTTCATTTTCAAAAATTGTATTTTCAGATGTCTTTTTCCCATTAAAAAATATTCTAACTAGTCTTACTGTTATGACTGAAGAGTTTTGTATGTTTACCATCTAGGTTTATCACAGCATAACTAATAACATATTTTCACTTTCAGTTCTGACATGCCAACAATAGTTTTTACATCCAGAGTTATACTTATCCCACAAAACTGTAGTGGTAGACATAGTGCCATAAGAGTCTATAAAGACTCCAGTTGTGAATTAAATTCAATTTCTTTTATGTTTTCTACAGCAAGTAGTAAATATTTCACTTTGTTCTTAATGAACTTAATTATTCAGTTAAAGAACTTCATACCTCAAGTTTCAAAAAACCTACATAATATTAAGATCTGGTAGTTAGTAATCAGTCATAAAACTGGAATATATTATACTTTTAAAGCCTTTGATAAACTAACAGTTTACAATAGTTTTTGAAACTGAATTTTACAAACTAGCATCCATCACATTGCTTTTTTTTCACCTTCATTTGTATTTTTTCCTTACTGCTGAAACTAAAACAAACAGCTAAAACAGTCTAATCTGACAACAGAATTTCTTAGCCAAATATATGTACCTAAGGTTAATATGTAAAAGTATATTTATATTTATGCATACACACTCACAGAGGTATGAGTGCTTGTATATCTAAAGGCAACTCCATCAGTAAGAAATGGCAGGTAAGCTATTTATACATATATTAATTTTCTGTATTTAAATCAGAACCACATATAACAAATGAATCTGTTACTAACTTAGTTTCATCCCTCTCTCTTGTGTTTCTCGAAATGAAGCCTTCACAGGAACCAAATTTCTGGACTAAAGGAGAAAAATAAAAGGGAAGGGAGGATGATATTCATGCTTGTCCTCACAAAAAGGAGTTGAAGACAAGAAAAACCTGGAATTATTATTATCAGAAAAAATTCTGGACTCCTTCCCCTCCCTTTTACAACTAGACTTAATGAACCCATAGCATGAACTGGTTTAAAAGAGGCTAAAACAGGACTCAGAATTTTGGATATTACAGCTCTGCTTATGAAACACAATAAAGCAGCAGAACAAATGGCATTTAGTTCATCCAGAAAACCTTTCAGTCAGGATATATGACCTGCCGCTCTGCAAACACTCAGAACAATTTCCTTGAAATGAAGCATTTAATCTACAGAAATGGAGCTAAACATAAAAATGGATTTAACATAACAAATGGTCTACATGTACTTTATTTATCTAATGTATCTAATTTAGTGGGTTTTGTAAGCTAAGATGGATCTATGTGCTTGAAGGACTATTGCACAGAATTTCTCCATCAGCCTGTTCCCTCAAATCATACCCTGACACATCTTTATTTCAACTCCTCTGGGACAGGCTTTCCCATTAAAATTATTTTGTTCCAGAAAAATTTCTCTTTTTACATCCCAAGACCATAAAAGAAACAATTTTAGAGCTCCCAGGCCAATAGATAAAACATTTCAATGGTGTCAAGTCCTACACCTGCAGGTGGAAGCTGAAAAGATGTAGAAAGTTGAAGAGTTTAAGCAAACAATGGACAAAATCTCAGTAAGGGCAAGTATTTCTGTGGGTTGTGAAAAATGTGTGAAGGTTTGGGGTTTTTTTAAAATGTATAACTAAGTTGTAGTGTCTCAATGTTGTTTAAAAGTTACAAAGTCAGTTTTTAGTCTGGTGTGTGTCTTAGAGTTTTCTCTTCCAAAACATGGGCCATCTGTATATTAGTCAGCACACACTTATAAAACTAATTGCCCTAGAAGGTATTTTCACAAAACAATCTCATTAAAAGTAAGAGAGTATGACCAAAACGGTAATTTCTATCACTTCAATGCCCTAAACCAATTTCAGACTCTTTCTACTTTTCTGTAAACACCACTTCATTGTATTGACTTTCTCTTGCAGTTTACATGTTGTGAAGAACCAATTCCATTTTTATTTATGCCTCAACATATGTCAGAAATCTGTGTTCTGACATGGGGTGAAAAATGGCTACAGGGGTTGTACACTGTGCTGGGAACCTTAGCAGTGCCGCATGCTTAGGAAGCATTTGGGAGAAAATCGAGGGAGGTTCCGCCCCTGATAGCCCCTCAGGAGGAGAAAACCTCCATGGCTGAGCTGTCAGTGACTTCCCCCTTGGAGGCAGGCAGACCCCTGGATGCCTGGGAAAAAATGCCCAGGGAATCAGGCTGCAGGAGGAACCTTAGCATTGAAAAGCAATGAATCCTCCTCCAGTCCGGACCATATCCTTTATCAAGTTCTCTGATACAATATTTGCTGCGGAGGAGCTTTATTTTTGTCCAAGAAATCTATCACAAAGAGTCCTCCCCAGCTCCCCTTACAGCAGAATGGGATACATAGTCCAGCACAGMGGACTAAAATGAAATTTTACAAATTAATTGCATTTTTTGGGTTAGAAAACAAAACTATCCTTTTGGCATACAAAGTGAGATTTTATAGCCTCAAAATTTACTGTATTATGCAAGAACTACCTGAAGCCAGTAGACCCTTATTAAACAGGACTTATTAAAATTTGTGTTTGATTGATTGAATACCGAAAGATCTGTGTGAGTCTTGGTACTGCTGAGCATGGTAGTATTTCTCTAAAATAAGTTATTCCTAGAGCTAGATCTAATAAATGGTTAAAGAGTAACCATAAATGGTTTAAGAGAAGTTACTGTTAGTTCTGCCCCCTTTGCAGGTCAGCAGGTATCCTTTCCCAAAGACTGGAGAGAGCCTTGAACCTACCCTGCTGAATAAATGTCATAACCATTACCTACTTGATTTTGRATTCCTCTGCCTGTGTTACTTCAGATTTCCATCTTACCTCACTACCTACTGCACTAGAAGAAGAGCAAAGGAATATGTGACATTTCAGCCTAGTGATGAGATCTATGAGCAGAAATACTGGAGTTGAAATACTCCTATCAAGTTACAGTCTAAGAGAAGTGCTTACATCAATACCACAAACTGGACTGTGGAGCTGCACAGATGCCAAGTAGTGGACCTTAAGCACGGTGTTTAAGCCCTAGTGGGCATCAGCATTACATATTCCCTGCTTTTGACAATTGCTTTCCAGCTCTGGTACACCACTCTCTTACATAATACAGCATTTTCTGTGCACAGCTTTCTCTGAAAAAAACATTGCAGCTTGCTTCTCTCAGARCCATTAAACACAAAAGTGCTTTTAAAAGTTAGGTGCTGTGACAGAAACCGTCTGTAAGTAATTCCTAGAGTTCAAATCCTAAAAACTTTGTTCTTTATCCTATTTTTGATCACTACATCCTCAACATAAAATTTAACAAGGAGTATGTTTCAACCACAGGAGAATATTACCACTATTACCACTATAAAGATGCTTTGACCTAGTATTTGCATTTCTCTCAGAAGACCACATGGGTGAAACCCTGCTCTCCTGAAAGTCAATAATAGTGTTGTCATTTCATTACTTTGGGGACAGAGGCTTAAATGCAGCCTTAAGTGAAGAAAAGAAAGCTCTATTGCCATGGTGATTCCGAAGACAACAGGAAGAAAGGGAAAAGATTTGGATGGGATGAGAAGAAAGAAGGCATCTCTAGTTTCTAATATTAAACTCATAATTCTAGTTACTAACTACCATATGTAGTACATATAGACAGAATTGGAGGTCTGTGGAGTAAGAAGGGCCTAGGCAGAAGCTYACCCATGGCACGCTTATTAACAGATTGTTCTTGTGTATTTCCACAAAACTTTTCATAGAGAACACAGGCAAAACTGTTTCACTTGTGAAAACCAATGTGGGAATGTAAAAGTGGGTGACTACCGTACATATTCTAAGATTGAATTTAATTGTCRGTACAATCCGTAAAGTCTTTCTCCCTCTTAACAGAAAAATGCAGAGAGGTTGGAACTAGATGGGCTTTAAGGTCCCTTTCAATGCAAAGCATTCTATGATTCTATAATTTTATAACCTGGACTTAAGTTTCCAACTCTGAGTGCAAAACCCTTCTTGAAGGATTTATGGACTGCTCTTTCTTCAGTTAATCATTCCCCTTTACATAACACCTGACCCTTGAAATTGCATTGACATACCATTAACAGCACCATTAATACTGATATCTTAACACAGAAATTAATCATATGGTGTAAATTAAAATAAAACTGCACTTCTCAGCATTAAATGTGTGAGCTAATGTAAAAGTCAGTCTCATGCTGTGGGACCTCAATCATCATGTCACTGAGACTCAAAGTTTCGTAGGCTGCACTGGATCAAAAGTGCTTAAATGTCACTGTTTTGTCAGTGATTTTCAAGACAGATGGTTGTTCACCTATGTATGTTAACAACTTCTACTAAAATCTGCTTTAATTAGCTCGTGATTAGAATATTTGCTCTGTAGGAAACTTACTAACGTGCTTCAGGGAGGAGTACATGAAGTCACATCCAAAGGGCAGGAATGCTTCATAATTCCATTTCTTTGGTAATATGTATGCAAATTAATACAAGCATTGATTAGTACATCATTTATAATCTAGGAAATTTACYGTAGTAGTCCTAATGTACATTCAAATGTCTTTTCTCTGAAATTAAACTCCTAATTCCCAAATTAGCCTCCTCAGATGCCTTTTCCTACTGAAAAAAACCCCCAAAATCTTTTGTTAATTTGGAAAACATTGTTTTTAATTGCCTTGGCTAATCTCTGATTTTAGGCTTCAGAAAAGGTCAGTAATTTTAACTCTTGGAAAAAACAATTTCTACTTTGATTCCTTTCTTTATCCCCTTTYCCCCCCCCAATTCAATTGTTAAAGATATTTTTTAAAGCAATCTCTGAAAAGCATTATATAAAAAAAATAAAAATCAGACAGTTCCAATAAGCCACATCAATAACAAAAGAGGAAGATAAGTGTTCCAAACATGGAGTGCATTGTACTGTTTGTTCTGCAAAGTACTGAATTTTGGCAAGCTTTTGGACATTATAGAAGCAGTAATAAAATTTCTTGGGGTTTGTTTGTTGGTTTTTTTTGTTTTCTTTTTTTTTTTGTTTTTTTTGTTTTTTTTTTTTTTTTTTTTGCTACAGCTGCTCAATAAGTGATTATTTTTTACACATATGATCAAGTTTTTCTGAGTATATGAAAGGCAAGAGCATTCAGAGAAGTCACCTACACAGGTTAATTTTTCTGTCTTGTGTATTTCATGTAGTACATTGTGTTGTGACTTCAGTGAACTTRTATTTGGCATTCCTTATGTTTAGATGACAGGGACTGTGTATGTGATTGTGCCTAGCTTATATAAACTGGTTTATAAAAGACAGAATTAAAGAAAATTCTTAACTTCTTTGGTGAATGTGCAACAATATATTATTTGCACATATTTTAAACTGTTCAGTATTTGAAAGTTGTTAAAGTAAAATAAAGATCAAAGAAAACACTGATTTTGGGCTGCATTATCTACTCCATGGAGAGCATATAATTTTCTGGTGGCAACTAAACCAGCCACTTTTCAGGCATGAAAACAGCAAATATGACAATTGAAAAAATAGTTTTTACATCCTTTGAGAACTTGGGAACTTTTCTTCATGAGGCAAATGGAAACACAGTGATAGAACTGGAAAAACAGTGTTTCAACACTGTCACACTCAACACGTTGGATGACTGGTTCATTCCGGAAGAATTCGGGTCCTTTTTAGAGAGAAAAGGCAAGTTTGGGCAAAACAGTTCTCTTGGAYACATTCAGAAGATTCAGGCAACAGCAAGCATCCTTGGCTTCCTTCCTTGATAACCTGTGAGTTACTATTTTCAACAATTGAAAAAAACTCTAATATTTTGATAAATAAGAAAGAGAACACAGAAGAGATTTCTATGCCTGCCTCTCRTTAGGCTGTTGTTTTGGTGGAAAGTTTCATTTGTAGGAAGTTTCCTCTTTGCAGTCATCCAAGAGAACCAGAAAGAATTATTCTTTCACTCTGAAAGTGATACTTGACCACTGGTCCCTCACTGGTCTCCAAGACTATATTATACAGATTAGATTAAATGATGACAAGATTTGTTGAAAAATAATGAAAATCTGCTCTAGGATAGAGATTGGACCAAATGGCACAAATATTTCCCTGCTGGTGTGGGTAAACATGTATAAAGAAATGCTTGAACTGACAGAGGTTAACAAAAAAATAAGGGTAGCATCTTTATAGACAGGTGTCTCATCCTGGAGGGAAAGTAACAACTGAATGGAAACATTAAGTACAGAGAAGCAGATTGCTGCTACAGTATAGTGGGTCTGATTGTCATATTTACTGTGGGACTATCTGAAGCCAACTTCTACCAGAATCCAACAGGCTGTCTTTTCATTCATAATTTCTACTGTTTGCAATACAATGATCCTTTGTCAAAATGAAGACAAAGATTTCACATCGCTGTAGCATCTTCCCTCTAGGTGAATTACAAATCACTTAAATTTCACACTACTTAAACATATTGCATTTAGATTTTTTTTTTTTTTACAGCCACTGAAATAGAGCTGTTATTTCTCGTTGTGCCAAGAGAAAACTGAGCTGGATGGAAAAGCCAGCTTAGTGACCCCTGAATACGGATCTCTCTGCCTCATCTCCTCTACAATACAGAAACTGAATTGGGAAGTCTCCATTTTTGCAAATAATTTCTGCAGTTCAGCAGTTCAAGAATCATAATATATTTTTCTTGGAAAATCATCTGTTGTAAATATTCAGACATGATGRGAGTGTATGCATGGTGGCAGAAAATACAACATTCTGGCTATTCCCACACTATGTATCTGAGACCAGTCTCCTAGAATAATTTAAGACAAACTGCAGTAAATTTGTGGTGATATTCTTGAGAAGCTAGAATTCAGACCTTTGACTCTTACCTTTTCAGAATACCTAAAAGTATTACTTTTCACCTTTTTCTTTACAAAATTTTAAAACTTGCTTTACATCTTGCACCTTTTTGACAAAATAGGTTTGAAGCACATAATTTTCCCAGGTTTTTTATAACTTTTATTAATAGGATAAATGTTTACATTTCCTTTTTCAGTACTGTTTTTGTCCAAATTGCATTTTCAATCTTCAAGGTTATTTTTTTAAAATAAGTCCAAAACTATACGGATTTAATATTTTCCTGCCATTCTACCTACKTCTGCCCTTGCTAAAACAGCAGCTAAAGGCAGATAGCATCTCTTAACCTCTGCAAACCACTTTGTTTCATCCTATTCCTGTATGATAGGTAACTATTTTATCCCTGAACAATAAGGGAATTTTTTTCACAAATTACTACAAAATCCCTTTCAAATGGTTACCACCCAAATACAATGTCATAGATTTGTCTTGGATTCTTTACCAGTCTTAAAAGGTCACATTGAACCTGGYTTCTGCCTTCACAGCAGCTACTGCAAAAGGTCACTGCATCTAAGATGAGATATGTATGGCTGATAAACTAGTTTTTACCTATCCAGGAAAAATACAGTGCAGTCYAGTTTTCACACAGTGTTGGAGCAAAATCTTTTTTTTTTTCTTTTTTTTTTTTTTTTATCATTGAACTACAGCAGGATCTTGATTAACTAAAGCCCAGAAAAATAATCAGCTTCTAAACTCATCACAGATAAATGATAACACTTTTTTGTTACATTAGAGCAGGAACTTACASTTATTTCCAAACATACAGGTCCAAAATTACTCCTACATTAACTGCAATAAATTCTGCAGAATTAGGTGAAGAATGAGACAAATTAATWCTAATGAAAAGGACAACTATTTTAATTGTTGTTGAATAAAAGTATTTCTKACCTTTAAGTTCACCTGGTACATCCAAGTGTTGGATTTCAAGCAGGCATTTTCTTTTTATCTTTGTGTGACRACATAATGTCACAGAASAACATTGYTCCAGTAGTGATTGCAGATWGTTTKST